>ML976680.1:682089-728894 GCA_010015655.1 Bimuria novae-zelandiae CBS 107.79
TCGACAGTCGTTGTATTTCTTAAACTCCTTCATCCAGCGATAGCCTGTAGACTTTCCTATGCCATGCTGGGCACAGATATCGCGGAAAGGGGTAACATTGTTGTTATGCTGTATAGCCTCAAAAAATCGTGAACGCTCCTCTGTATTAGGCTCTTTGAGGACGGCATCTTGTACAGGCGTACGAGGCCTTTCTAACGAGCTATCAATCGTCTTATTTGAACGTAATTTCATGGTGTTATGGACGTCGACGTCGACGTCGACGATGGCGAGATTTGGTGTTGAGTGCGGGGTGCTGACTCATTAGAAAGTGTCCCACGAATTAGTGCAGGGGGTGGTGGTCGCGGGTCTCATCACAAATCCGGCGAGGCTCGGTTTTAGTGCAACCAAGTATTCGAACTTTTAAGAACACTCATTGAGACCTTGTGAAAACAGATGCCGCGGTACTTCGTAGTCGATAGTCTTTTCGTTTCAAGACCAAAGTACCTCCCAGCGAGGGCACCTGATTCAGCCCGGGACTAGGGCACGCAAGGCGGCGAAACCATCCATGATTAGCACGCGGGTGATTCGACGGCTCGGGACGAAGACCACTAGACCGTTTCGACTAAACATAGATGGAATGGTGCTCGCGTTTCGATCGTACTAGGTCCTTGCTGCCATTAGTCGCCCGCTAAACCTTGGAAGACAGGCCCTTTTCAAAGGCAATCCATCGTTTCATGCAGCCACTGAGTGCTTGAGGCTCTTCGCGCGCCTTAGTTGGGGCGGCCGCGATCAACGCTGTATGTTTACATAGATCATGCCTCTCCTGTTTGAGCTATGGGGAGAGCGAGCTTCAGGGCCAGCTCCTTTGTGATTCGCTGTGCTCCATACCGGTCACTGCGAAGCCAGGCTCCCCACGCGTGACGCCTATCTGCGCAAGCAGAGGCATTTAGAACTACAGAACATGACTTCCAATAATTTCGACATCGGTTTGGTAGCTTGGTGACGCGAAGACGACGAAAAATAACTGGAGTCAGGCACACCGCTTCACCGGGGCAGCTTTCTCGTAAGCCATGCGAGTACGACACAAGTTCGTAAAACTCTATAAAGGCGCTCGGGGATTGAAAATGTGATTGAATCGTCTTGTCAGCATGATCGAGGATCGTGTAGCTGATTTAGCAAACTTGTGACATCGACTTCGCGCATCTCCGCTTAGCCTCGAGACTCTTTCATCAAATCTTCAATCTGCGAAGACATTCGCGAAAATCTTCATAGTGGGGCACCCGTACTTGTTTTGAAGAGATCGTAGGAGTGTGGAGCCCAGACGTCCGGGTACAAAGTAGATGCCCTCGGCGACTGTATAGCTCGTCCTGGGGTAACACAAAGGACTAAGACAAGTCTAAACTGAAGTGTCTTACACGACTTTGCACCTTCACGATTGGGTTAAAGACGCTGAAGATCGAACGGCATCTGCAACTTATGTTAGATGGATGTTGAATCCGAAGGTGCTAGACTCCAAAATGAATGGTCGAAGGAAAGGTATTGACAGTGTTTGCAAGCGATATTGAACAGCTTATTCTAGTAGATTTGACAGTCAGAGTAACAGATAGATACGAGCCAAAAACAATCACACGGGCATATTTAAAAGAAGACAAGCAAGGGAGAGCAGAGTCGTATCTCATTATGAAGTTCATACTGGAAAACTGCAGCTGCTTGCCGTAGGCGTTCTCACAGAATTAAGTTACATACGATGAAGTCAACGCTTTCTCGCTCATCCGGCATGATATTTGAGCGCTTGCACGAACAGCAGAGCGCTGTGAAACAATCTCACTAGGTCGACAACGGCTGCGCGGCGGAGAGGCTATGACGAGGAAGATTAGCTTTGCAGTCGCGGTGCCAACCCTTTCTCTGCCGTGCCCTCCACGTAATCGGCGAGCTGACAAGACTCCAAGGCGCACCTGCAAGCTTATCGGCCATGCTGATCGTACTGTAATCGGATGGGTTGTCGGCGAGCTGTAATGCGGACAAGTACTTGTGGTGTCCGGCGTGAGTAGTGTCGGTGGCCCGCGCACAATAGGGATGCTGATCCTATGTAAACAACGCACTCCTGCTGACAAAGGTACATTACAACATACTGTTTTTGTATGGATCTACATGTAACTCTGTCGCCGACGGCGGGTATACAGAGTTTGTATGTAATATTGTGCAGAACAGAAAAGCGTCATTTCTTTACATAGGATCAGCATCCCTGTTGTGCGCGGGCCACCAACACTACTTACGCCAGACACCACAGTACGTTGACAGGAGCTGGAGACAAGTTTCCCGGTGGGGCAAGCCGTCGCCACATCCTCTCAAGCGCTGCAACATCGTCGCCTTCGCCCACACGACTTTCATCACCACATCAATAAGCATTGCATTCATCGCTCGTATACCAAGCGAGGTAACAAAAAATGAAGGTGCAGTATCGCCCGGGCTCCGCTCCGCTCTCCGCCCAGGCCCCTCCCGCCGAAAAATTCAACGAGCCCGCCACACCCGCATCTCGTTGCAGGCCCGATATGTGCTCATTGATCTTACACAAAGCTTACTCAAAAGAGATGGGTTCTCTTAGCCAGTGAACAACTCATTGAGAGCCGTATCTCGCCGTCTTTATTTCTACTTTAAAGAGATGAGGCCAAACTTCGGACCGCGGTATGCCGCAATGCATGGCTCCCGACCTGTCAGGGTCCTGTCGACAACTTCCAGGTGTTTTGAAGACGTGCCAACTTGATGACCGCAATCACTTTATGCATGCCAACTCCAGTGATTGAGCTCTCGGACAAACCCCGTGTACCCGTGTGGGGAAGTGCGAAGATTATGGAGACCAATGAGGATCGTACAGGGATTGGCGAACTATATACCGATTGCTTATCCCTTGAGCTTCTCTCACTACGGATCTGCGTCGTCTCTGCAGGAGCTCGACTGCCAGATGTTGCTAATGAGCATCGTATGCGTCGTCTTTCTTTTGAAGGTTGCTATTCTGCCCACCTTCGCGATGGTCAAACACGAGTAACTCGTCGCTTCCAGTCTTGACCGCATTCGCATTCAGGCACCCGGAAATGGGTGACTATCACACCGTGTTTGGGCCCACAAGAGATGCGCTAACTGCTTAAGCTTGTTTCACGGGTGCGAAACATCCCGGCAAGACTAACGTTCTGAGCAATCTGCAAGGCGTCTTACTCTTAATCTATTCTCCCCTAACCTGGATTAGGCTTAGGTACGTAAACCCCTTATAACACTTACCTTATTATATAATATAATAAAGCGCTCTTTCTTAATTAGGGCTGTATTATTAAGTATAAAAAAAAGCTTAGATTTTATTATAATAGCGTATCTTAAGTATAAAGAAAGGAGTAAAATTTAAAGACTATAGTAAATATAAGGTGTACGCTAAGAGGTATAGTAGGTAGATCTTATTAACCTTATAAAGCTATATAAAGTTAATTAGTATATAAGAGCTATAACTATTTATATTTAATTAAGTGTTAGGATCTGAACATGTATGGAACGCGGAGGACCAACGGGCCTCAGTGGAAGTGACACTCGGCGGGGTCGCGTAACCGAGGTCACGTGATGTACCATCCAGCCAAGACATACCATCCTGCCAAGATTGTGGAAGGTGTACCATCCATGGACGGCGCGACCATCTATCGGAATCTAGGGATAGTAGGAAGAGAGATGGACGGTAAGGTTTACCCCTCTTATATATAAACCCACACGAATACCCTTATGGCATTCGTGTTCAACCTGTTTATCAATCTATCGTTTAGATCTGAGTAAGCAACCTTGTTGATTTGATTGTGCTGTACACACCTTTGATACCAACGCCCCAGTGACAAGCGCAAGCTATCACCACCACCCTCTCCTGTCCTACCAGTACTCCTGCCCGAGAACCAACCTTAGCCCCTTAGGGATTAGCTATCTCTTTGGGACCTTAACATTAAGTTAGACGTCTAGCTATTCTCTAACATTATATAGAGCTATTTTAGTATACTTTATACTTAAAACTAAATAGATTATAAATACTTGCCTTTAAAGATAACTAAGTATTAAAGCTTAACGCTAGGTGGCCAAGAAGTATATGTGGCCGAAAAGTATATAGCCGAGCTTAATAAAGTACGCAATCGTCTCGTCAATGTCCGGGTCGAAAAACTAGTATTTTGTTATTATGGCCTGCGCATTCGCAACTTAATTACGGCTGAGGATGCCCAGTTTTTCGACCTGTCAGAAGTGCCCGAACAAGTTGACGCCGACGAGCATGAAGATGATGGCCAATTGCTCGATTACCCGGCCGAACAAGTACATGAAGAGCGCCCCAAAGATCTAGGAGATACCCAGCATACATAGATTCAATTGCATCTGGTTCTATATGTGATAATTAGACCGAGAAAGGTACCGATTGGCTCAATTCACCGTGCCAAGATTGTACCCAAATACCAGTAATTACCGTAATTACGACATTACGGTAATACCGGAATGGCTCGAAAATTACGGTAATCCAACATCCCTAGCTCTAGTATCAAACCATGCTTCAAGCGAGCAGTTTCTGATATTTCTGGTCATTGAGCGGGTCTCCAAGGAGCATTACTCACCTCCGCCTAAGGGTTGCCACTTCCATGTGGTCTTTGCTCAGGAGCGATTGCATACATGCACTATGCGAGCGTTTCCAGGCAAACCATGCTAACGACCCGCCTCGCGTGCGTCCCCTTCACGACTCAGTAGGGGCAAGTTTTATCGAAGAATGATACATCCAGGATTTTGATGAGATGTTCTGGATCGGACACATGTAACGCCCTGTCCAACGTGGACATTGGGTGCTTGTGCACCGACGGCGAGTGTAGCGTACTCGGGATCCCCCAGACGAACCCCCTCATGATTCCCACCGCTCAATGAATTCACCATTACTATTTGCACTTCTTTAATCTGCATAGCGCTTAAATCTTGATGTTGGCTGACATAACTGACAAGTCGACACTGTGGTCGAACTTCACAGCCACCCCGGCTTATGGGGATCCGATTAGATCACCCGAACTTCGAGACAGCGTCTTGACAACACGCAGGTCCCACGTCTCATCTTTCTACTTGCTATCATCCCTGACGCATGGGCTAATTGTCTGTGCAGCTGGTTATCCCGTCTAACCCGGGTCGTCTAGCAATAGCCGTGGATGCTCTGTCGGACCTGTCCCATGTGTGCGTACCATCAATTCGTGGAATCATGGCTGTCCCGATTGGGGAAGGATTAACCACTGCTCCACTGTGGTCCTCACGTCAACGTGCTGCAGCAATACACCGTCCGGCCGTGCATGAGCCCCGAATCAGTGCTCTTACAGATACGGTATCGAGGAGTGGGTTTGCAAGCGCACGATCTCAGCAGGCTAGGCCACATGCCTGATCGCTCAGAGCTTTCATAGGCCTACAAATATAGAGGACTCCCATTGCCATCTATCTAGTAAACAGGACGTTCCTGACACAGTCTCTTGGTATCTTTTCAACGTGTCAGACGCCCGCCCTTTTGTGTATTAGTCCTTGACCATAGACTATCGTTGACGCCCCTTCGACCTCGACCTCGTCTCCGTCTACGTCTTTGTCGATCCAGGATCTGAGCATTATCCCATCGTCGTTAATTCCTTTCCATCTTCAGTATACCCCGGCCGATCGAACGCCATAATGAACACCCTAATCTTCGGTGACCAAACGGCGGACCAGTACGCCCTGCTGCGCAAGGCCGTCACGTGGAAAGACAATGCACTGCTCAAGACCTTCCTGGAGCGCATCAGTGTTGCACTACGAGAAGAGACACAGAAGCTGCCGCGATTGCAGCGAGAACAAATACCAGATTTCCTCACTGTTGGAGACTTGGTGGAAGCATACTATGCCAAGGGCTCGAAAGTCACCCAGTTAGAGAGCTGCATGGTCACAATAGCGCAATTGGCGCATTACATCGGGTCAGTTCATTCACATCGGTGTTCCATTCGCTCCAAGCTAACAATCCCAAGGTACTATGGCGAAAACATCACAGAGCTACCAAACGCTGCAAACACGAGAGTGCTCGGCTTGTGCACTGGCCTGCTTGCAGGTTCCATTGTCGCTTCTTCCAAGAGCGTGGCGGACCTGCTGCCGCTCGCCGTCGAGGCTGTCCGCATCGCTTTCCGTACCGGCACCTGCGTTGGCACTACCGCAGACGCAATCGACGCCACTCGAGAAAGCTGGTCAACTATTGTAGCTGGCATTTCCGAGAATGCTGCAAAGAGTGCCATCGCAGAGTTCCACAGTGAGCGCAATATCGCCGTTTCCGCCCAGGCCTATGTTAGCGCCGTTAGCGTGATGGCCATTACCGTCAGCGGCCCCCCATCCACCACCAAACGTCTTTTCGCAGAGGTCGATGCATTCAAGAACAGCACTCGCGTCGCGATCCCCGTCTATGCGCCTTACCACGCTCCGCACCTCTACAACCATGCCGACATTGATCGCATCCTGAGCGGTCCGTTTGTCGAGCTCTTCAAGAGCTCGCGCCCGCACGCGCTCATTCACTCTGCTTCAAATGGAAAGTGTCAGAGTGCTACCAACACCTTTCAACTCCTCCAGAGCGCTTTGAGCCAAATCCTCCTCGAGCCTGTACGATGGGACAATCTTCTGGAGGAAGTCGTCTCTCAGGTTACGGACGTTAGCAACGCCGAGGCGTCAGTCTTCGCCATTGGTGTCACCAACGTCGTGAACAGCCTTGCCTCCGCTCTCAAGGCTGGTGGCCAGTCGTCCGTCACCGTGCGCGACCACACCACCTGGATTCCGAAGACCGAACACTCCAAAGGCCGCACGCAGAATGACAAGATCGCCATTGTCGGTATGGCCGGCCGCTTTCCTAGTGCTGCTTCCCACGAGGCGCTCTGGGAATTGCTTGAGAAGGGCCTCGATGTTCATCGGGAGGTTCCGTCCGATCGTTTTGACGCGCAGGCTCACTGCGATCCCTCTGGCAAAGGGAAGAACAAGAGCCACACGCCCTACGGGTGCTTCATCGACGAGCCCGGGCTATTTGACCCTCGATTCTTCAACATGTCGCCGCGTGAGGCAGCTCAGACTGATCCCATGGGTCGACTCGCGCTCACGACTGCCTATGAGGCTTTGGAGATGTCTGGATACGTTCCTAACCGCACGCCCTCCAGCAAGCTTGAACGCATCGGAACCTTCTACGGGCAGACTTCCGACGACTGGCGTGAAATCAATGCTGCCGAGAACGTCGACACGTACTTCATCACTGGAGGTGTCCGCGCTTTCGCACCCGGCAGAATCAACTACTACTTCAAGTTTTCCGGACCATCCTTCAGCATCGACACAGCCTGTTCATCCTCGCTCGCTGCCATCCAACTTGCATGCACTTCGCTCTGGGCTGGTGATTGCGACACTGCCTGCGCTGGTGGCCTGAACGTCCTCACGAACCCAGACATTTTCTCTGGTCTTAGCAAGGGTCAGTTCCTGTCCAAGACTGGCAGCTGCAAGACGTATGACAACGATGCCGACGGCTACTGCCGTGGTGACGGCTGCGGTACTGTCATCCTTAAGCGTTACGAAGACGCCATTGCCGACAAGGACAACATTCTTGGTTGCATCCTCGGAGCCGCTACCAACCACAGCGCAGAGGCTGTCTCCATTACCCATCCCCATGCTGGCGCGCAAGAGTACCTATACAAGAAGGTGCTTGCTAACGCTGGTGTCGATGCGCATGAGATCAGCTACGTCGAGATGCATGGGACGGGTACCCAGGCAGGTGACGGCATCGAAATGACTTCAGTCACTAATACTTTCGCCCCGCGCAACCGCCAGCGCAAGCCTAGGGAGACACTCCACCTTGGTGCTATCAAGGCGAACATCGGCCATGGAGAAGCAGCATCGGGAATCAACTCTCTCATCAAGGCTTTAATGATGATGAAGAAGAACGCTATCCCTGCCAATGTGGGCATCAAAGGCGTCATGAACAAGACCTTCCCCAAGGACTTGCTTCAGCGCAATATTCACATCGAGACCAAGCAAGTCACCTGGCCCCGCAAGGGCGCGGAGAAACGCAGGCTGTTCTTGAACAACTTCTCCGCTGCTGGCGGCAATACCGCCATCGTGATGGAGGATGGTCCCTTGCGTGAGGCCCCAACAACTGTTGACCCACGAGGATTGCATACCGTTACTGTCACTGCGAGGTCGATATCTTCTCTCAAGAAGAATATCAACAACTTGATCGAGTACCTTGACCAGCATCCGGAGACCACCCTCACTAGCTTGGCATACACGACAACTGCCCGCCGCATTCAGCACAACTACCGCGTTGCCGTCTGCGTAGATGACATCACGAAAGTAAAGGCTGCTCTTCAAGCTCAGCTCAAAGACAGTTACAGCCCCATCGCGATGGTGCCAACCAAGACAGCTTTCACTTTCACTGGACAAGGCTCCCAGTATACCGGTCTTGGAAAGAAGTTTTTCGACGAGCTGGACACCTTCAAGGCAGATATCGAGCAGCTCGACAACCTTGCTCGTCTGCACCAGCTCCCGTCATTCATTCCTCTCTTGGACGGCACCGATGTCGCCACTCTGTCTCCGGTCGTTGTGCAGCTTGGCATGGCCTGCATTCAGGTCGCCCTTGCTCGCATGTGGGCGTCCTGGGGTGTGAAGCCCATTGCTGTGATTGGACACAGCCTCGGTGAATATGCCGCTCTTCACGTCGCCGGTGTGATCTCTGCCAGTGACATGGTCCTGTTGGTTGGCCGTCGTGCTCAGATTCTCGAGCAGGAGTGCACCGCCAACACCCACGGCATGCTCGCTGTGAAGGGAAGCGTTGAAGCGATCAAGGAGGCTCTCGGTAGCAACATGACCGAGGTTGCCTGCATGAACGGTCCAGAGGAAACCGTCTTGTGCGGCACCGTCGAGGTTGTTGAGTCCACCAACGGCGTGCTGGCTTCCAAGGGCTTCAAGGCTACCAAGCTGAACGTGCCCTTCGCCTTCCACTCCGCTCAGGTCGAGCCCATTCTCGAGAAGTTCAAGGCTGCTGTGGTTTCTGTCGTCTTCAACAAGCCAGAGGTGCCTGTTCTTTCTCCTCTGACAGGAGAGGTCATTCGCGAGGCTGGCATCATCGGTCCCGACTATCTCGCCCGTCATGCGCGCGAGACCGTCAACTTCTGGAGCGCCCTCGATACTGGCAAGGACGAGAAGGCTTTCGACGAAAAGACGGCTTGGGTCGAGATCGGAGCCCACCCGGTCTGCAACGGCATGGTGAAGTCGTCTCTTAGCGGCTGGTCGCCTGTCACTGCAGGGTCGCTGCGCAGTAACGAAGACCCGTGGAAGACGCTCACGAGCAGCATCTCTACTCTTTACCTGTGCGGCGTCGCATTTGACTGGAACGAATATCACAAGCAGTTCAATAATGCCCAGGTACTTCTCGAGCTTCCTACCTACTCGTTCGACAGCAAGAAGTACTGGCTCGACTACCACAATAACTGGACCCTGACCAAGGGAGAAGCCCCTCGCGTGACTGAACCCAAGGCTATTGAGGCTGCACCTATACCCGCTGCATCCAAGCTCAACACCACATCCTGCCATCGCATTGTCCGCGAGGAGCTTCATGCCAACTCTGGAACTGTCGTTGTCCAGTCCGATTTGTCTGACCCCAAGCTCAAGGCTACGATCAGCGGTCACCAGGTTAACAGCAATCCATTCTGTCCCTCGTCGCTCTATGCAGACCAGGCTATGACCGTCGCCGACTATCTGTACAGGCAGCTCCGCCCGAACCTACCCACACCTGGCTTGAACGTTTGCCACATGGAGGTCACGAAGGGTCTTGTTCCTGAATACCCTGCACCGCCTGCAGGTCAGCATCTGCAAATCGAGGCCATCGCTGATCTCGAGACCAACCAGGTCGAGATCAAGTACCGTACGGTCCCTGCTGATGGCTCCAAGGTGCTTGCCGAGCACGCTTTTGGTACTGTCAAGTATGAGGATGTGAACGCCTGGAAGGAAGACTGGTCCCGCATCCAGTTTATGGTGCAGAGCCAGATCGACAACCTCACCCAGAAACTCCAGAATGGTGCTGCCCACAAAGTTCTCCGCGGGATGGCTTACAAGCTTTTTAAGGCCCTTGTCAACTACGCTGACAATTACCGCGGCATGGAAGAAGTCATTTTGGACGGCAAGACGACCGAGGCTACTGCGGCTGTTAAGTTTCAGACCACTCCAGCAGACGGCGAATTCTTCTGCTCCCCCTACTGGATCGACAGTCTTGCTCACCTGTCCGGCTTCATCGTCAACGCTTCTGACCATCTTGACTCCGACAACTCCGTTTACATCTCTCACGGATGGGGCTCCATCAGGATCTCCAAGACTTTGTCGCCGGAGAAGAAGTACCGCTCTTACGTGCGCATGCAGCCCCAGCCTAACAACGTGTCTGCTGGTGACGTCTACATCCTTGAGGGTGAAGAAGTCATCGGTATGGTCACCGGCTTAAAGTTCCAGAACATCCCGCGCCGGGCTCTGAACATCATGATGCCGCCTCCAGGTGCCGCAAAGGCCGGCGCTGGTCTCGCGAGGGCTGCACCCGCCAAAGCTGTTGTCTCAGCTCCTGTCAAGGCTCAGAGTGCTCCTGTCAAGGCCGCAGCCAAGCCCGCCGCCAAAGCTAAGACTGCCAAAGTCCCCAAGCAGTCTGCGAACTCCATCACTTCGCGGGTTATGAAGATCATCGCCGAAGAGACTGATGTCGATGCATCGGAGCTTGTCGACGAGGCTGCCTTCGAGAACCTTGGAGTTGATTCACTCATGTCACTCACTATTTCGGCCAAGTTTCGTGAGGATCTTGACATTGAGATCAGCTCCACACTCTTCACCGACTATGCGACTGTTGGTGAGATGAAAAAGTTCTTCTCTCAGTACGACGGTTGCGCTCCGCTTGCTGGGGATGATGCTAAGTCCGATACTACTGAGGAGTCATCAGACATGTCTACTCCCTACGAGGCTGGTGTAGCAAGCACCCCCGCTAGCTCCGCCCCGAGTGAGTCCGGCGATGTCAAGGTGTCAGAGTCCTACGCTGTTGTCGATGGTGAGGCTAGTCTCGCTCGCAAGATTGTCGCTCAAGAGATGGGCGTCGAAGTCTCCGAAATCACCGACAAGCTCGACCTTTCTGAGATGGGAATGGACTCCCTCATGAGTCTTACCATTCTCGGTGCTCTCCGTGAGCAGACTGGTATCGATCTCCCATCAGAGTTCCTGACCACCAATGTCACGATCGAGGACATTGAGAACGAGCTAGGCATGCGCCCCAAGCCTAGGGTTGAGACTACTGCCAAGGTCACCTTCAAGCCGCAAAAGCCCTCCAAGCCTCAGCTCTCTGAGGTGAACAAGAAGCTCGAGAAGGTCATCGATGTGTCTAGCCTTCCCCCTGCCAACTCTGTCTTGCTCCAGGGTAATGCCAAGGTCGCCACGAAGAAGTTCTTCCTTGTTCCCGACGGGTCAGGAAGCGCGACTTCTTACATCTCTATCCCGAACATCTCTCCCGACATGGCCGTCTTCGGGCTCAACTGCCCCTTCATGAAGTGTCCTGAGAAGTGGACTTGCGGTGTTGAAGGTGTCGCTGCCCTCTACTTGGTCGAGATCAAGCGCCGCCAACCCAAAGGCCCATACATCGTCGGTGGATGGTCTGCCGGAGGTGTTATGGCTTATGAGGTTGCCCGCATGATGGTAGAATCTGGCGAGAAAGTGGAGAGCCTCGTCCTCATCGATGCACCTTGCCCCGTTGCGCTAGACCCGCTTCCCGGCCGACTCCACATCTTCTTCGACCAGATCGGTCTCCTTGGCACCGGCAAGCCTGGAGGTACTCCCGGCTGGCTCCTCCCTCACTTCGCCGCCGCCATCAAGAACCTGAAGGAGTACGACCCGATCCCGATGGATCCCAAGCGCGCGCCGCCCGTCCTTGCCATTTGGTGCACTGACGGCGTGTGCCCCAACCCTGACGACCCTCGCCCGCCCCCAGGAGAGGGTGAGGACCCGGCGCCCATGAAGTGGCTGCTCAACAACCGCACTGACTTCGACGACAATGGCTGGGCGCAGCTCCTACCCAAGGAGAACTTCGAGTACGCCGTCATGGGCGGCAATCACTTCACGATGATGAAGGGTGAGCATGTAAGTTACACTCCCTCTCGTCACACACTCGACCCATCACATTACTAACGATGCATAGGGTGCCACACTCGGCAAGCTCATCCGGAAGGGCTTGAAGCTTTGAATGCTCAGAGCACGGCGGTGGTGTGGCTAGATTGCATGAATTTCACTTGTTCAAGTGTTGAACACTGGAATGTCGGCGTTTGAGTTTCCCTTTCGTCGCATGCATCACTGGCTTTCGGTGGTGTGGGAGTTACACGATTGGTTGGGCGGTGTTTTGGTTGGGCTTTACAAAGTTGCTCTCGTCGTTGTGTTTTGTTTTGCTGCGGATGTATTAGGCGTTGTGCAATGTTTGCGCACTATTGTAATGTATTATGACCCTTTCCTTAATACCAAATACCAAGAGACTACTTCAGCATCGCTTCCCTTGCAGTGTGATGAAGCTGTTCGAACGCTTGTCCCCGCACATCGCAGTTTCGCTCACCGATCTGCCTCCCACTTCCCCTCCACTTCCAATCACCATTTATCGATGATATATAGATGTGCAGCAGATACTGCGCGGCACACAAGTCAAAAGCATCGACGCGGGAAATTCTCCGACAGCGAACATGCACTGGGCGCTTCGCATCCACGGAATGCAATATGTAGCGCGCAGCTAGTCGGCAGCACCACACAAATGAAAATGCCAATGCCCGAGGTTGGTACTGAACGAGAGGGCTTTTCGGATGGTACATGCGCGAAGAGGATTGTTGCGGAGACGATATTCGAGAGCGATGGTGGGCGAGTGGGCACGCTTCGGGCTATGGACATCAAAGTAGTCATTTGGGTCTTGACATAGAGATACAGCTGTATGTAATGGCTTCAGTTTGATTGCGCTGTTCCCTGTCTTACTCCTAGCAACGATGCAGTCTCTCATCTCATCGCGGTGTGCTCGTGAGGCTATCGTGCCCGTGCGTCAACCTCCGTCCTCCAAGCTGCAACAGGCTCGTAGATGCGGGATACAAGTGACAAGCGCTTAGGCTTGTTTAGCCTTGCGATGCTGGAGGCTTTCACAAATTTCAGATGCTCCCTCGTCAAACCCCGCAGACGTGACGATAACGTTTGAACACGAAGGCTCCTCACCGCATTGACCGAGCTGTCATCTATCACGGGGTCTCCTCGTTACAAGCCTTGTCCTGTCGCTTGTTCTGACCGAGACAGGATACTTGACAGTCCATCGTGACGTTGCGGTACCATTGGATGCAACAGCCAAGCATTTTGCGCAGAGAGCCAGTCTGCCTGCACATCTCTCTGGAGATTGTGACAAGCGAAAGCATCGGAGCCGTAGCCGAGATTTGCCAAGTTGGGTCGCAGCAATTTGCCTTATGAAGATCTTGCCGTGAATGAAACGACAGCGTGTACCACGGGTAGCCACAATGAGCGACGATCACCCAGCAATGGGATATGGCTTCTCGCTTCACAACTTTGTGTTGTGATGTGCACTTTCCAGATGAGAAAGACAACATTTCAATAGTCCTCGTACTGACTCAGAACAACCATTAAAAACTCGCGGTGGCTTGCCGTGGTCTCGCGACTAACAATAATGTGCCGGCACTGATTTAGAGCCATAAAGTTCTGTACCTAAGATTGGACGATGCGGAGACTGTAGATCCCAAGCCTTTGGCAGGGACTGCAGAATTAAGGACTCAGCCACAGCCGTCTAGCATGCGCGAGGCGTTTGCTCAGAATCTTGGTTGAGACGGGGAAGCGGTTTCTCAATCACAGCCACTCTAGTCCGAACTGCCAACGGCGCAGTTCAGTGACGACTGACGATGAAAACCACGGCTTCGCCTGGTAAAGCCATCGCACTATGGGAGCATTGCGAAGTAAATCTTTCATCGATAGGCACTTTAGCTAGCATGGCTTTGGCGCGCGTTATCAATAGAGTCGACGTGAGCAAGTCTACTGGATAGCGTTTGCGCTTTAGAAGTGAAGATAGCGACGCAGGTCTCTCAAGTCGCCATTTCAATGAACTATCATGGATGGAAAGAGATGGAGTCCGATACAGGCGCAAAAGCGCACGTGAGCCGTGTTCCTCTGCGTGCAACCTCTTGGCTTTACTTTGGATCAATCGGAAGACTGTATTGCGCTCCGCTGTCACCACTGGCTCATTTTCATTGTAGATAGATGCAACGGCGCTGAAAGCCTAGCCATGTCTGCATTGATTACTGCATGTTGGCAAGCTCAAGCTGTGCGTGCATGCAAGTTCGGAAAATGGGTGGAGTTCCGAGGACGCTCGCTAAGCCACCTTCACGTGCAAAGTTAGCTTCTTCGGTCTGCAGGTATGATTCCGATGAGTAACTTTTGTTTTCGTAACAAATTTGGAACGGCGGCGGAGCTAGACGTGGGATGCAGAAGGGTAGATTCGAGTTGGGATTCAAAATTGTTGACTCGTAAACGGGCAACGAAACGCGAGGATCTTCAGTACTCGCTGCTTCAGCTCGGATGAAGACGCCCTCATGTATGCGAGTCTTATCGCGGTCATCGATGGTTATTCTTCCAAGAATCTGCGGAAACAACTCTCATGGGCGCACCGCATAACTAGCGCCACTGATGCACTGGTGGCGTATTACTCGGCTCCTTCAGGGCCAGCAAAGGCAGCGTCATGTTGTGGAAGATTGAATATTTTGAGGCTTTCAAGATGTCATGCATGAGAATGATGTGTTCATCTCGGGGAACACAAGAGCGAATCGAGTATGAGCATGACGATGCACTGAAGACTGTTGGACCGACGGTGGACGACGTTGAAGCAAGGTTGATGATCCTTGTTGATGAGGTATTGATATGAGATGGCGCCGTCCGGATATGGTTGAGCTCGTAGAAGAGAGGAGGGAGAGGAAGTCCAGGGCCAAGTATGACTAATCAAGCCCCGCATCACGTGTCGCTCGCGGAACCTTGGAACTTTGGGGCTTGGGACAATTTCGTAGGTAGCGGTTGCTAGCTGTCTTGCCGCGTCGCAAGCTTCCAAAATGGCCACCGCATTGAAGCCAGGCAGGTAGGCGCTTCCTTCCCCAATTATGCATCGATTCTGACCCGACTATCAGCAAAGATGCGCCAACAAATCCGCGCGGCATTCCAGTTGCGCCCTTCGTCGACCGCGTAGAAGACTATGTGACCGATCGTTCTGAGGTCGAGAGCACCATCAACAGCTTCAAGGAGATGATTTCGTACGCTCGAATCGTATACCAAACTCGGTGGACATGTTGCTTATATCTTGGCCAGGAAATACCAGTTCATGGAGCAGAACACACAGCGGCGGGCTCTGGGCCTCAAGGACAAAATACCAGACATCCAGAAGACGTTGGACACTGTGCGATTTTTGAAGGGCAGAAAGGTACGGTGTTGTTCTTAGTACAGCGAGGCCAAGTCGCTGACCATGGCACAGGCAGACACAGACCCTATCGAGACGACCTTCGAGCTCAACGATACACTGTACGCGAAAGCAGAGGTACCGCCTACCGACGAGGTATATCTATGGCTAGGCGCGAACGTCATGCTGGCATATCCTGTACCAGAAGCCGAGCAGCTCCTCAAGACCAAGTTGGATACTGCAAAGAAGAGCCTGGAGACCTGCGAGGAGGACATGGAGTTCCTACGCGAACAGATCACAACTTTGGAGGTCGCCTTTGCGCGGGTATACAACTGGGATGTGGCACAGAGGAGGAAGGAGCGCGAAGCAGGGGAGTCGATAGAGGGCGGGAAGGGCTCGTCGCCGAATGGATGAAGAGGTGGTCAACGCGGTGTAGTTGCATATACCCAAAACGAAATATCATGCAAGTGCAGACCATCAAACACCGTCTGGCTATCCTGGGGTTCGAAGTCTTGATCAGTCCTGCAGTACATTCCACCC
Organism: Bimuria novae-zelandiae CBS 107.79; assembly: GCA_010015655.1. Taxonomy (NCBI): domain Eukaryota; kingdom Fungi; phylum Ascomycota; class Dothideomycetes; order Pleosporales; family Didymosphaeriaceae; genus Bimuria; species Bimuria novae-zelandiae. The sequence goes on from ML976680.1 coordinate 698,117, forward strand.
TCGTCAGTCCGCACCACAGGACTCAATATGGATATAGCACTTGGTTTACTTCGTTTTGAACTTGCCTTTCACTTTGTGTACTTTATAAAGGCAGTGGTTGAAACGCAATATGCTTCAAATACAAACACGACGCTTACCGCACGCAGTCACGATCTTCACGTATGCAAGGAGTGCACGCATAGGAACAAGCAACTTCAGATACAAGATCCTTCAAAGGGCATGCTCGTACCATTGTTATTGCAATGACTTTTGAGTCAGCTCGGACTTTTATATCCATGCTTAGATAGCCATAATTTACCATGCCGAGTTCCCTCCCGATCTCGCATCGATCGAGGGTCGCGGACGCTTAGTTGATCTTCTGGAGCTCGACCTCGCTATGCAGCCATCAGTATACGTCCGCCATAGTGTTTCGTGAACGGAAGCCACTTACAAGATGAGGTTCGAGTTTGCGGGGATGAGACCGCCGCCAACATCCTGGCTGCCGTACGCGTAATCGCTCGAGATGTCCAATGTGGCCTTCTCGCCGAGCTTCATCTGGGGAACACCCTCGTCCCATCCTGCTATTGTCAGTACCTGTCCTTTCCAAACAAGCAAGCCCACCTCCGTCACCAGCCGAAGTGCCGAAGGTGAGGTGATAAACTTACCCTTGATGACACGGCCGACGCCAATGGCGGTCTGGAAAGGCCCACGACCCGGCTTCTGGGTAGAGTCGAACTCCTTGCCCTTGGAGCCATCCGCGTTCTTCAACCAGCCCGTGTACAGCATGGTGACGGTGTCGCCTTTCTTAGGGCTCGGGCCGCTGCCCTCAGAGATGGTAGTCTTTGTAACGCCCATATTTCTAGCGGTCGAGTGAAAAAGCGAGGAAGTGGTGCGGGGTTGGAAAGCGCGGGTGAGGTTGGAGGAAGAGTTTCGCTGGAGGGATTTGATGAAGGAGGGCATGGCGGGGCAGCGGGGGGTTAAAGCTGTTTGCTGTGGTGGAGGGGCGGTGGCGGGGTACCTGAGAGCTGCAAGGCACGGAAAGTGCGCTAGGCTTTGAAAATGTAGATCAGAGTGGCTGTGTCTGCAAGTGAAACCCAGGATGGACCTATGACACGGGGAAGGGATTGCGCAATATGTACAGAATCTCCTCGTGCACCGAGGGGTCTGTTTAGGTGGACGAGAGCATGGCAGGGAGCTGTTGAGTTAGAGTGGCCTGGGTAGACATTTGTCACGAATATGCCTGCTCAACACTCTCCGTTGAATAGTCCTAAAATCAAGCCGGTGTGACGACGGGCATCCTAACGAACAGCAAAGCTATTCCAGGAAGGCCTCAGTGTATACACAGTTCACAAAAGTTTGTACAGTTTACAGTTATGATGGAATGCAGCGCAGTACAGGACTCTGAAGAACGCCTGAGCACGTGAAAACGCGTGCGCGTCCATGCGGCTTCCGCGTTCACCAAGAGGCAGTTCTAGACAAACAAACACCATGCGCACGAATGCTCGACAAGATTGATGTGTGCCTTTGCAGAACGCAAATCTACCGCAACACTGTGCACGCCAGTTATCGTGCCATGAGCTTGCAATCGACGCAGTAAACTCAGGAACGACAATTGCGTGGTGGGGTCGAGCGCCCGCCGGTGACCGCCATGGACCACGCAACGCTCGTCTTTGCATCTGTGTTCCCCGTCCCATCGCTCTCGCACACGACTCCGACGCCCGTTGCAACCCCTGATCTCGGCTTCACAGGGCCTGGGTCCTCTTTCGGCAGCCCATATGTTGCCAACGCCGGCGGAACTCAACACCGTGCGGCGCGGCGCAACCTCGCATGGAGCACAGCAACTCGCTTTCTGAGCTTGCCAAAGAACACAGCCGACGCTCCAAGGAGGACACATAGGTCATCCGATGTCGAAGAGGCGCTGAGCTATCTACTGGTTGGGGAAGGCGCAAGCCAGGACGGCGAGGAAGGTCTCGCGGACTGGTATGCCAACGAGGCCCGGTTACACTTTGCGAACCATGTAAAGCAGGCTCTTCTGGAACTGTGGAATCACGTACGGGTCTCCTTGAGAAGCCTATCTGAGGGCATCCGCGCTAAAGATTACAGGAAATCGATTTGCGAAACGCCTGGGAGGTCCTCGAGGAAACACAGCGGGTGCTCGAACAGGTCCAAAATCTTTACCATCAACCCTTTCACGACCATATACTACCCTTTATCGAACAAGCCGCCGCCAATGTCACAATCCGCGCCAGCAGGTCTTCCGACGAGCTCGAGGTTGAAATGGTGGAAGCTGCCAAACGCAAGTTACAGCGGGATATGCATGCTGCATTTGCACACACTCTGCCTTCGGGACGATTGTCGAAAACACTCAGCTACATGGTTTATGATGCCGCATGCAAACGATTCAGGCTTCACATTCGCCAGGATGGGCTTGTGTCGGGAAATACTGAGCCTGAGGATGCGAAGGAAGTTACCAGGCGGATGACGATTCTCTTGATGGGCCTCGAGCGTGTCGGACTGGGGAAAGACAGCGCCCAGCGAGCACTAGCGCATGCGATGAACAAAGTATTGGACACCTACGTTGCAAGCCATTACCTCAAGGTAGACTGGTACTCCAGGCAGCCTGTAACGGCTCACTTGAGGCAATGGGTAGAAAGTGGATTCATACCTCTTTCAGAACTTTTCCTAACATGTCTGAAGTGCGAGCCCGCCTCGATAGCTCTACTACAGCGGAAACAGTGGCAAGAGATGGCTTTAACGAGGTTAGGCCGGTCAAGGGCTGAGGATCTTTTCGACTTCGTTACAAATTGGGATCAAAGTTTAGGGGCTATACTAGATCTCAAGGTGAGTCGGACAGCCACCATAATACATGTGCATCGATTGACCTGTTCAGGAATACCTTAGACTAGATGGCGCAAAGGAGCATCTCAAAGGAAGCTTCTCTCGTCAAGTCTCGCGCCGTCTTCTGCACCCGGGTGCCACAACAGCATACATCCTGAACGTGTACATCTGCATAATTCGCGCATTCCACAGGTTGGAGCCGAAAGGCGTGATACTCCAGAGTGTAGCACGACCAATCCGGAAATATTTGAAGGAACGGGAGGATACTGCTCGCATCATAATATCCAGCTTGCTCGTTGATTTGAAAGACGAAAATAGCGTAAAGCTTGCGTCCGTTGGAGAAGTTTCTTTCGAGATCGCTAGTGAAATGGCAAAGCCGTTCTACTCACATGCGGAAGACGCGGACGAGGAGGCTAGTTGGAACGACATGAGCTGGCAACCTCCACCATATGACGCTCCCCCCGAATACAAGAAGTCGAAGATGGAAGATGTGATCTACTTTCTCCTAACATTGTGGGACCGGGATGATTTCATCAACGAGCTGAAGAACATACTAGGCGACCATCTCCTCAAATGCCAGGATCCGGAGTTTCAGAAGGAGATTCGTCTTCTAGAACTCATCAAGATTCGCCTTGGCGAGGACAAGTTGCAGGCCTGCGAGGTTATGCTGCGTGATGTTCTTGAGTCGAGGCGCATCAACGAAAGCATACGGACGGCCAGCGACAAGTCACAAGAGCAACCACCGCAGACGCCAGAGAGTCTTGGTCCCAGAACGCCCCGGCCACGGCGACCTGCTCCTTCTGCGCCGCGTGTTAAGCCTGCATCGGGACCGGCGCTCAATGCCCAGATCCTTTCATCATTCTTCTGGCCGATCCTGCGCGACGAGACTTTCCGCGTCCCCGCGCAGATCGAAACGCTGCAGCAAGAATACGAGTCGCGCTTCGAGAGTATCAAAGGCATGCGAAAGCTGCGCTGGATGAATGCTCTGGGTGACAGCTGCATCACCCTTGAATTCGACGACCGGACCGAGGAATTTGAACATCTGACGTCCTGGCAGGTCAGCGTAGTGTGTGCCTTCCAGCCGCAGCCAGGCGAAGAGTGGGTCGGCAAAGGAAAGGACAAGGCAGTGCATGCCTTTGATCCACAACGCGACGAAGACCGGGCCGGCGACGACATGTGCAAGTCGCAGAGCGAAAGCATAACACGAAATATGGAGCAGCTAGAAGAGATGCTCGAAATGGACGAATCTCTCGTGCACCAAGCGCTTGCCTTTTGGGTCGGCAAGTCCGTCCTCCGAGAAGTATCACCCAATACGTACGCCGTCATTGAGCGGCTGGACTCCTCAACGAAGGACTCGGACGCTGCAGCCGCGGCGCAGGAGTTGGCTGAGGTGCAGGCAGCGCAGACTACGACGGTCAAGTCGCAGGCTGACTTGCTAAATGAGCGGAAAGATGTGTACATGACGTTCATCACGGGCATGTTGACGAATCAAGGCAATCTGCCGCTAAAGAAGATATCGTTCATGATGGGCATGATGATTCAGGGGGGATTTCCTTTTGGAGACGCGGAGCTGGAGGGCCTGCTTACGGAGATGGAGAGTAATGGGAAGGTGGTGCCACTGGGAGGGAATATCTGGGGGATTAGGAAGTAGGAGGGGCAGTGTTTGTGTGGACCCTCTGGTGTGAGACATTCGCGTCCTTTGGCGACGAGTAGGTATGAAATGCATGATGAGATTTGTGTAATGACGGTACGGGAGGGACCGCAATGATGTTTGTCACATGCAGGCACACTCTGAAAAAGCCCTTTATCGTACTTCCCGATAGCATAGCCTGTCGACCCTGGTGGACGCGAGAGTGGGGCTAGAAGGCGTGCACGCACGTGTGTCGTAGCGCGTCGGGTTTGAAGTCCGTGCGCACCAACAACAAACAAACAGCATCTGAGACCAGACGGGAACATGCATAGGGACATTCCCACTCCAACTAACCACACAACAACAGCAATCATGTCGTCCGTATCGCCCCGAAAGTCGATGCGTGCCGCCGCCACGCGCCGAAAAGCGCCCATCGTCGACGACGACTCCGGCGAGGAAAACAAGGCGCCGCAAGAAGAAGTAGACAGCGACGACTTCTCGCCAGCACCTCCGCCAGCGAAACGAGCAAGAGGACGACCAAAGAAGGTTGCGGGCGCAGTATCTACACCCAAGCCGGCTGTACCACGAAGAACACGGCGTCCGCACGCAGCAGAATCCGTCGAGCCCACAGATGCGATCGAACCGACCCAAGTGTTCAGCCCGCCCTCTGAGCAAGCTGCCCTTGCTACGCCTGCAAAGTCGCCTCGAAAGCGTACATCTGCAACGAGCACCCGAAAGCCGCGCGGCTCGAGAGTCGAAGAAGTTGTGCACGAAGAGTCACATCTGCCTACCCCGCAGGCGTCGATATCGCCTGAGCAGAGCATAGTTGAATCCGAGGCGACCACGATCAAGGCCGAACCAGCGCCAGAGCCGGAGGCCGAGCCTGTACCTGAACCTGGACCGGAACAGCCTGCGATTCCGCCTCCCACGCCCCTCGCAGACATCACCGAGACGGCCGTCAACGAGCAGATACCCGAACCGCAACTAGAACCGCAGGCCGACGCGAAGCCCGATGCGACCATGGTCGGTTTCCATACAAACCACACGGTGCTGGAGAAGCCCATGGACATTGCGATGCGCAAGCGGCTCGCTGGCATCTCTTCCTCCCAGCAGGCTGAGGTCCCGCAACAGCGCACCGTCATTGAGTGGCTAGTCTTGACCAACTTCAAGAGTTATGCTGGCGTGCAGCAAATTGGGCCGTTCCACGCCGCCTTCTCTGCAGTCGTGGGACCGAACGGCTCAGGAAAGTCCAACGTCATTGACTCGCTCCTGTTCGTCTTCGGATTCCGCGCGAGCAAGATGCGCCAGGGCAAGATTTCGGCTCTTATTCACAATTCGGCTGCCTTTCCCGACCTTGACTACTGTGAGGTTGCGGTGCATTTCGAGGAGGTCAAAGATCTGCCAGCTGGAGGGTACGACGTCATTCCTAATTCAAAGCTGATCGTTTCTCGACGGGCTTTCAAGAACAACTCCAGCAAGTATTATATCAACAACAAAGAGTCGTCCTTCACCGTTGCTACCAACCTGCTGAAAGCCCGCGGCGTCGACTTGGACCACAAGCGTTTCCTGATCTTGCAGGGTGAGGTGGAATCGATTGCGCAGATGAAGCCTAAAGCCCAGGGCGAGCATGACGACGGCCTCCTTGAGTACCTCGAGGACATCATTGGTACTTCACAGTACAAGGCACCGATTGAACAAGCCATTGCCGAGACGGACGAACTCAACGAAGCCTGCCAAGAAAAGGAACGACGCGTGAAAATCGTGGAGAAGGAGAAGGACGGGCTTGAAGACAAGAAGAACAAGGCTCTGGCGTACATACAGGACGAAAATGAGATTGCGATGAAGCGATCGGCCCTGTATCAGATCTACATCTCCGAATTCGACGATCACATTCAGGTGACTGGTGAGTCTCTGACGAAGAATCAAGCCCTGCTGGACGAGGAGCTTCAGAGACACCAAGGCAACGAGGAAGGCATCAAGGAGCTGGAGAAGCAGTACAAGAAGGGCTCGAGAGAGTTGGAGAAGTTGGAGAAGCAAGCTCAGGAGCTTCAGAAAGAGGTTGCAAAGATTGACAAAGAGACTGTCAAGTTCGAGGAGAAGAAGAAGTTCCTCGCTGGGAAACAGAAGAAGCTCGAAAAGACGAAAGACACCAGTAAGCATGGTATCTCGGAGTCTATGACAAATGCAAAGCAATATGCTTCCGATCTGGAAGGTTATGCTGAAGACATGGAAGCGCTCGAAGAGCAAATGCAGGCCGCAGAACAGGAGCTCGAGGCCACACGTCAAAGTCTCGCCGGCAAGACCCAGGGTCTCTCAGACGAGATCGCAGCCAAGCAGAAATCACTCGAGCCTTGGAGTGCTAAGATCAATGAAAAGCAGTCTGCGATTGCCCTTGCACAGAGTGAGCTCGACATGATATACGAAAAGGAGAACGCGGGCGCCAAGGAAATTGAGGACGTTGAAGCGAAGATCGCAGCATTACAAGAGTCGAAACACAGCAAAACCGAAGAACTAGAGGAATGCAAGGCGCAGAAGAAGCAAGCAGAGAAGGCGGTTCAGAAGGTGCAGTCGCAGCTCGACCAACTAGTCCAGCAAGAGCCCGTCCTCCGCTCGAAGCTGTCTGGTGCCAGACAGAATGCCGATGAAGCTCGTGCAAGTCTCTCACAGAGCCAGAACCAGGGCAACGTCGAGGATAAGTTGATGAAATTAAGAGATCAAGGACGTATCAGCGGTTTTCACGGGCGACTAGGCAATCTTGGCACCATCGACCAGAAGTACGACATCGCCATCTCGACCGCTTGCAGTCAACTTGATAACTTCGTTGTCGACTCAGCCGAGGTTGGTGAGCAGTGCATCGACTATCTTCGCAAGAACAACCTTGGACGAGGCACCTTTAGGCCCCTCAACCGTCAGCAACAGCGAGATCTCTCGCCAATCGAGACACCTGAGAATGTCCCGCGGCTGTTTGATCTCGTCAAGCCAAAAGACGACAAGTTCAAGCTCGTATTCTACAACGTACTACAGAACACACTAGTTGCCAAGGATCTCGATCAGGCTAACCGCGTTGCATACGGAGTGAGCAGGTGGCGTGTTGTCACTCTCAGCGGCGAGTTGATCGAGACAGCAGGTACCATGAGCGGCGGTGGTAACCGCGTCTCGAAGGGAAAGATGTCGTCGAAACTGGCCGCCGATGTCACAAGCACCCAAGTGGCCAAACTTGAACAGGATCGCGATGCACTCGAGCAGAGCTACGCTGAGCTCCAACAAGGGCAGCAAGACCTGGAAACCCAGCTTCGCAGCTTGAAAGAGCAAATACCTCATCTGGAGACGACGATGCAGAAGATCGCCCTCGAATTGGATAGCTTTGACCGCAACATGGCTGACTCCAAGCGACGCATCAAGGAACTCATCGCCGAACAAGCGTCAGTCAAATCTGACAAGGGTCGGATATCTGCACTCGAGAAGACCATCGCTTCTGCTGAGAAGGAAGTCTCTGGGTTACATGCGGAGACTGCCGAAGTAGAGGCTGAGATCAAGGATCTGCAAGACAGGATCATGGAGATTGGTGGCTCCAAGCTCCGGACCCAAAACGCCAAAGTTGCCGATCTCAAAGGTCAAATCAGTTCCCTTGCCGACATGACGTCGAACGCGGAGGTGTCAAAGTCAAAAGAAGAAAAGCAGCTCGCTAAACACGAGAAGGCACACGCCGATGCGGTCAGGGATCTCGAGAAGCTTGCACTCGATGCTGAGCAGATCGAGGAAGACATGGAACTCCAGAAGCAGAATGCCGCGGGGGTCAGGCAGCAAGCCGAGGAGGCCCAGGAGGCTCTAGAGACGATGCAAGAACAGCTCCAGGCTCTCAAAGTTGAACTCGATGAGAAGACGGCGGCGTTAAATGAGGCTCGTTCAAGCGAGATTGACATGCGCAGCAGGCTAGAAGAGAGTCAAAAAACCCTGGACGATTACAAGAGGAAGCAGCAGGCGTTCCGCGAGAAATTGTCCAAGCTTTCCTACCAGAGCATCAGTGATCTTGGTGGAGACCAGGAGGGCCAGCAAGGCGAAGGCCTTACTGAGTACACCAAGGACGAACTTCAAGACATGGACAAAGGCGAGATCAAAGATGAAATCACCGCTCTCGAGAAGAAGAACGAAAACGTCACCGTCGATCTCACTGTATTAGCCGAGTACCGCAAACGCACCGAGGAGCACGCTGAACGCTCAAAGTCCCTCGACGAGGCCGTCGCCGCGCGTGATGCTGCAAAGAAAAAGCTCGATGAGTTCAGAAACCTGCGCTTGACCGGATTCATGGAAGGCTTCGCCGACATCACAGGGAAGCTGAAGGAGATGTACAATCGCATCACGCTCGGCGGCAACGCAGAGCTGGAACTCGTCGACTCGTGGGACCCGTTCGCAGAGGGCATCAACTTTAGCGTCATGCCGCCTAAGAAGAGCTGGAAGACCATTTCTAATCTCTCGGGTGGAGAGAAGACGTTGAGTTCGCTGGCCCTCGTGTTTGCGCTGCACTCGTACAAGCCGACGCCGTTGTATGTCATGGACGAGATCGATGCCGCTCTAGACTTCCGCAATGTAAGTCGGGCCACATGCTACTAGGTGACTAAGGTAGAAGCTAACATGCATAGGTTTCTATCATTGGAGACTACATTCAGAAACGCACCAAGAACGCGCAGTTCATCGTTATCTCGCTGCGCAGCCAGATGTTTGAGCTTTCTTCGCGGCTAGTGGGCGTGTACAAGGTCAATCATATGGTATGTGCCTAACCCCTCTAGTTAGTCGAATGTTGCTGACCGCTATGCAGACGAAGAGTGTCACGATCGAGAATAAAGACTACCTGAGGAAGTAGTTTGGTCAGTTTGGTGCATGCGTCGACATTGGAGCTTTGGATTCATTGGATATATGGAAATCGGCGTTTGATGGGATTTGCAAAGCATGTTGGTATGGGGTATTGGTTAGGGCGTGGTCATGACGGGATTGGGACGGGCGGGGACTCGGTGCGGTCACGATATCCCCTAATGATGTTGTATTCCGTGATGATACAATGTGACACGATCGTCTTCCAAGCCTGCAGAACCACCTTTGCAACGCGAACATCATGTTGTGATCCTGAAAACCATCTCTTCTCATGCGACTCCTCTTGCTGAACGGCCATAGTTCGCGAGGCTGCACGTGGGGTCCAAAACACCTCACCAGTCGGTCCATGACAACCGTACTGTGCTTGTTTACACTGCATGGCTTTTCCACGCCTAGTAATTAAACACACGAACACACAACGTCCTATCCTAAAGAGCAATAGGTCCCCGCGAAGTATATCTGCCTCGTTACTTACCCCTGCCGAGTACCCGGTCGTCCGTACTCCGAAATAGCTCAGCACTAACGCTCGCGACAACACCCGCACCGCCACGCCATGACACAATTACCGCAACTCTTAGCTGCCCTCTGGATCATTGGAAGCAGATCATTTCCCTTTTGTGCGCATGCGGCGTGAGAGTGTGCCGAATGGGTATGTGTGGGGAGTGGGATTGATCGAAGAGGGAGAGACAGGCTCGGAGACGTTGTAGTTCGGAAGAGTTTGAGACGTTCCCGATGCGGTGCGGTCGAACGGTCAACCTCTACGATGCAGTACCCTGCGGTGGCCTGCGGTGCCCTTGCGGTGGCCCTGCGGCTCTGACGTGCCACTGTGCACGCCTTTTGCTTGCGCTGCGGCCAACGGCGAAGGTATGGTGTAGGTGGCCTGGCGCGACGTGATTGGCGGGGCGTGTCCGAAGGACGTCTCGGACATTTGGCGACCTCACAGACGCGAGGGTTCAAGACTCCGACAGCGAGCACCATGGAGCGCGGGCGGCGGAGTCGACGGACATGCAGAGCGCACGAGTCGTCCTCGGAAGGTGTGATATAAGATACCGCCTCCGCACCTAGTACTTCCATTCTCTATACCATTCCTACTACACAGCCCGGCTCAGTGTTATTTTCTTCGCGGTTCTTTCATAAGGTCGTTCATTCGTTTCTACTTCGACGTAATTTCTACTCTCCCTCCTTAATTCCATACACTACTATCCTGTTTCTTGTTATTTGAGCTCATCCGTTCTATTCTGTGCGAGGAAATCATGCGCTTCACTCTCACCACCCTCTCCTTCCTCGTGGCCTCCGCCGCGGCCATCGGCAAAGCCGTTGTTAAGAACAACAGCGAGGGCACCATCTACGTGTGGTCCGTTGGATCTGAGATCAGCGAGAAAGTCGCTGTCGAGACTGGTACATCTACCCCCCTCCCCCTTCCCATGCTCTCCCTCCCCATCCATATCCTTCCAAAGCCAAAGCATAAACCTAACGCAAGGGCAAGGCAAATCCTGGTCCGAAGCCCTCCACACGGATGAGAAAACCGGCGGCATAGCCATCAAAATCACCACCGAAGACGACGGCATCTTCACGGGCGCCGCGCAGCAGATCTTCGCGTACAACCTCGATGGCGAGAAGGTGTGGTATGATCTGAGCACTGTTGATGGCGCGCCGTTTGAGGGTACGCATGTGAAGGTTACGAATAGGCGGAACCCGACTATTGAGTGAGTCACCCTCTCTATCTCCTGGCCTTGCCCTCCTGGGGTTTTGGGTTCGTATACAAAGTAGTGTGGTGCGGTTGCTAACGAGCGGATAGCTGGCCCGAAGGCACGAACCCTGGCGGCGAGTTCAGCCAGATCAAGGCGGGCGATGCGGCGAAGGACGTTGTGTTGCTGGTTGGTGCGGCGGAGGCGTAGAGCGTGAGCATGAGGTGGAGGCGGAGCATATACCCTTTCGTTCGTCAGGACGCTTTTTGCATTGCCTGGGTGTTTTTTTTAGTTCTTTGTACATCCGTTTTCGGGGTGGATTCTTCGTTTTGGGTTTCTTTTCTTGCACAATGGTAAAATACAATAGCATGGTCGGCGAAAAGCGGTGTTGAATTGAGGGCTTTGCTTGATTGAGAAATGCGGCTTTGACTGCGCTGTTGGGCTAGTGTGCAAGGCAAGGAGTTTGTTTCCGACTGTTTGTTTCGCGTCTGCTTCCCTCAAGCCATTTCGTCTAATCGAGCGCTTCTATCGTGTTCGAACAGCATGGGCAATACGAGAAACCCTTTCTCTTAATAGAAATGTCTTGATCGTACACCCGACCCTCTTATACTAATAGCATTACCTCACACCCCGTCCACGCTCTTTACCATCTACAGTAACGTCAAGACTATATAAAATAGTCCTTAACCGTGTAAAACAAATATCCCACCATCCCCGCCATCCCAACCTGCGTACCATAATACCCGATAATCCTGCCCGGCCCCATGGCCTTCGGCCGCATCTGTTCCCCGTCAGCACGTCTCCCTCTCACCCCCTCTCCTCTCACCACTTACCAGTCCCAATTCAACATGCGAGATACGCAGAGCCAGCAGCGCGCCCAGAAAGTAATTGATATATTTCCTACATATACAAATGGTTAGAAGGTTAGATGGGCACGCTGGGTGAAAGAAGAGGGGAAGGAGCGTTTACCGGTTCGCACCATTGAGTTCCGCCAACGCAGCTACGATGAGCGCGAGAGGGATGTTTTCGTTGAAATTTTGCTGAGCGCGGGTCGCGATGTAGAGGGGGTCATGGGTGCCTTGGCCGGCGTTTGTGTTGTCGCCCATGTAACTGTGAACTATTAGATGCCATGCCCTTTTGTAAAGGTGAAAGTGGGTTATATAAGGACCCCAGTTAGGCGCCGGTGTGTTACCCCAGGATGGGCAATACAAGGGCCAACTTTCAGCTTTACGCAAGAGCCATGGTGTGCGTTCTTCTTAAAGATGGAGGGGAGACGCACGTCTTGGTGGTGAGGCGGTGGTATACAATGCGGTTTTGGAGGAAGAGGTAGTATGTTGCAAACGGGATTGCCCAGGATGCGGTTGCAGGAGTGAGGTTGAGGCCGATGCGGCTGGTTGGGAAGGAAGCCATGGTTGAGATGAGATGGAAGTAACTTGGGGATGTTTGTGAGTTGGAGGGATGAAGGGAGGAGGATTTAAGAACAAACGGCAGTGACGAAGGACGAAGATCTACATATAAGCTAGCGCATATAGTGTCCGAACACATAGGGTTTCCGAACACCGCGCCACAACACCACACCTGCAGAAAACACGCGATTTCTCTGCACAACGCTTATTAATATGGACGCCCGTAAGGTCGCTATACAATTAGCTATTAATAATCTCGCTGTAGGTCTTTATACTAGCTAGCGCGCAGCTGCGAAGGCGTATAGTATCCCTTTATTAACGCTATATAGTTGACTACGTAGCGCAACGAACAGCGCGCTTAGCTATTAGTATTAGTAGTGACTAACTCCTCTATAAGAGGACTTCCTAGTAGACTAGATTCTTAAAGAAGACGCACGCGCCTGCCCTCCCTTACACGCTCGCGCTTGAGAAATGGCTAATCGAATCCTACGTATAAACAGCAATAGTTAGCCTGTCGGTAAACTCTAGCTCTTACACTTTATTAAGCGACAGCCACGCGTCGCATTAGTTATTAGTAGAAAGCTCGAGGCTTAGAGAGCTAATGTAGCAACTCTAGAGCAGGTGCGCGCGTTCCTAGAGCTCTATAAGAAGACCAGACGGCGGCTCAACATACAGACGGAGAATACCTACAATATGGATGAGACTGGCGTGGCTCTAGGAGTATGTACAAACACCCGAGTACTCTCTAGTAGTCAGAAAAAGAAGGCTTACATTTGGTCTCTAGAGAATCGCGAGTGGGTCTCTATAATCGAGTGCGTATCGGCGACAGGGCGGAAACTACGCTGCGCAGTCATCTTCAAAGGCCAGACCCTATAGACTACTTGGTTCCTAGCCAAATCCGTGCCTAGCTGGCTCTATACAACCTCTGAGAATGGATGGACGTCGAAAGCGATAGGTGTTGAGTGGCTACAGCGTATATTTATACCTAAGACAGCTGTAGATAATGGCCAGTACCGCCTCCTTATCCTTAACGGCTATAGCAGCCATATTAATATAGACTTCCTCTAGCTCTGCAAGCAATATTGAATTAAGCTCTTATACCTACCTGCGCATACCTCGCACGCCCTGTAGCCTCTAGATCTGGCCCCTTTTTCTGTTATTAAGTCTAGTTACAGACGCCAGATCTAGGAGCTTGCATCGCTTAACAACGCTATACCTATTAAGAAGGAGCGCTTTATTGCCTGCTACTATTAAGCTAGGGAGGAAGGCTTTACAGAGCGTGTAATTTAAGTAGGCTAGCAGGCTACTAGCATCTGCCTATTTAACATCAATCACGTGCTCAGCTCATCGTAGCTCTCTCGAAGGCCTACTACGCCTACGCACTAGCAGTAGCCTTGGCAGCAGCCTTAAAGCTTCTTCTCTACTCCCCAAGGCCCCCGGGATCTCTATATAGCGCAGCGTAACGTCCAGAGCGTCGAGAATTTAGGTCGTACGACCCGGCTACTCCTACAGAAAGCAGGTAAGGCTCTAGCAGCTGCAAATGCTAGAGCTGCAGGCCTAGAAGCAGAGAAAAGACAACTTAAGCAGCAGCTAGAGATATCTGCCTCTCAGCGTCAGCGTAAGCGCGTTCGAGTAGACCTGAATTAACGCTTTGTAGAGGTAGAGAGTATTAGGGAGGCTATACGCGCAGCTAAGGCTTTAGTAGCCTAACTACGTAAAGCTACTATATTAAGCGCCTTAGAAATAGCTACTATAGCTACAGTAGCTGCAGCGCTTAAATCTATGTGTAGTTAATGGCAATTGTAAGTAGCGTTGCTGAGATATCGCGTGTTTTCTGCAAGTGCGGTTTCGTGGCGCGGTGTTCGGAAACCCTATGTGTTCGGACACTATATGCGCTAGCTTATAGACGCGCTTCTGTCATTGTACTCTGGACTGGGTTAGTGTGAAACGGGCCCCGGAGGGACTCAACGCTCCGAAATGCGACGGGATTAAGAAGAAACTTCAAGAAAGTACGTAGGTAAGTAGAGGGAGTTGGTTTGAGTTGCATTGATCATTGTGAAGAGTGGAATATATTGATAGCCTTTCGTAGTTGCGGGTGTGAGCTCTCATGGAGACACTGAGCAGTTTCCCCTCTACTGTGCATCCTAACACGGAGGAGCCGCAAGGACGCTTCGGACAAGGTTAGAATTGAAGCATCAATTCCGCTCGTCAAGTTTGCTTACGAACAGAGTACCATCGTAGATTATGATTCAGCAAGGTGGCAAGTTCCGCACTCTCTCAAAGCGACAGCTTTTACCGTTTCTAGCAGTCTTGTAAGCGAAGCTGGCAAAAAGGCTGGTACAGACTGACGGGTCGCATATGCTCTGCGTCATTCTCGCGGTTGTCTTCCCGTGCTTCCTTGACCATTTTGTCGATGCCCCTTTCTTTTAGGACTTTCTGAGATGGGTGAGCGAAATTCAGTGAAGTAACATGGGTCGCCTACAGAAAGACATTTTTCATATTGCTTGAAGAGCGGTTCACATTCATCTGTAGTAGCGGCACCACGGAGGAATTCTGAAAGTGTCAACCGAACTGTTACCAGTCGGGCATAGAAGGAAGCAGTGTACTCTCGCTGTACCATTTTAGGAAGCAGTTGTCGTACCGCCTACAATGCATCAACACTTGTCCACGTCTAGCGAAACCATTGTGACACGTACTCTTTCACTTCATTGCATTCGGGTGCCAGTGACGCTGACATTGTTGATGGGGTAATTGGATAGAAGGAAGCCTGAAAGTAGGTGAAGGTGCAGACGAAGCCTTACCGTATTGATAGGCGCGCCAAGCCAAAAGTTCGCCATCCCGAATTCTTTCGAGTATCAATTTTGAGCAACCAACTCTTACCTTTGACAAACAAGTACCCGCCAAAACGGCCACGCTGCACCGTCGACTCGCAGTCGCGAAATGGTATTCCACCGCCTGTAGAGGAACCACCATGGACTTCAAGGCAACCCAGGAGCAAATCACCAAAGCGCTCATCGCGACGACGCGCGCTGCGACGCGCATCAACAAGGCCGACGTCCCCTTCCAGCGCTCGCTGAACCCGGCAGCCGGCGGGGCGCTCGACAAGCAAAATGCCCGGCTTCTTCAACTCGCGCGGCGCCTTCTGGAGAATGCTGCAACGGGCGCGGACGCTGTAGGTCCCGATCTACCCACCGTCGAAGCCCTCGACGAAGCCGACAAGTGGAGGGGATTTGTTGATGTCATCGACAGCTTGCTGGAGAAGGCCGACACCAGCCTGGACGAGTATTCGGGCGTTGTGAAGCGCATGAGCCCCGGTGCTGAACAGGTGCGTTCCCTGGAATGGATATTTTCTTTGTACTAACAGGCATAGGCTACTGCTGCCGCTGCTGTGAAGCCTCGTCCCAATATCGCTGCTGCTCCGAGCAAATTCCTGCCAAAGCCGCAACTCCAGTTCGAAAATGTGCCCAAGAACAACGAGACGGGTGGTTTCCACCCGCTCCTCACGTCAAAACCGCACGCAAAAGTCCCCATGGAACAATGCCTGCAAACTTTCAAAGACAAACGAGGACGCGAACAGTAAGGGATACCAGAGGATTCCTTTTCAATGCTAACAAGAACCAGGTACCCACATCCCTACCAGACCGAGATCGAGACGTACGAATACCCGAATTCCATGTACCGGCGCATCGGACCGAAACCGTACAAACCGTTCGAGAGCACCACCGCGACCTTCGTGGACACCCCAGAGGCACTGGTGATGATGTTGGCAGAGCTCAAGACCGCGAAAGAGATCGCCGTGGATTTGGAGCATCACGACAATCGATCCTACATCGGCATGGTATCACTCATGCAAATCAGCACACGCGACAAGGACTGGATTGTCGACACGCTGAAACCTTGGAGGCGACAATTGGAGTGCCTGAACGAAGTCTTTACAGATCCCGACATCATCAAGGTCCTCCACGGCGCCTACATGGACATAGTTTGGCTCCAGCGCGATCTCGGTCTCTATGTTGTCGGTCTTTTTGATACCTACCACGCTGCCCGCGCGCTCGGCTACCCTGGCGGGAGTCTCGCCTACCTTCTCGAAAGGTTCGTCAAGTTTCAGGCACAGAAACAGTACCAATTGGCGGATTGGCGAGTACGGCCCTTGTCTAAGGAATTGTTCGAATATGCGCGAGCCGATACACACTTCCTCCTATACATTTTTGATAATATGCGAAACGAGCTCGTTGAGAATTCCGATTTTTCGAAGCCTGAGACGAACAAGATGCAGGAAGTCTTGTCCAAATCCAAGGAGACGGCGTTACAACGGTACGAGCATCCGATATACGACCCGGATCTGGGATTCGGCTCTTCGGGCTGGTACAGGCTTGTGTCCAGAACCCCGGTCCAGTTCACACCCCAGCAATTCGCCGTATTCAAGGCCGTCCACAAGTGGAGAGACGATGTGGCCCGGGAAGAGGACGACAGTCCTATCTTCATCATGCCGAACCACGCCTTGTTCTCCATTGCTAGGGAGATGCCGAAGGACAAGGCAGCCTTGTTCACCGTCGTGATACACGTCTCTCCTATTCTGAAGAATCGTGCGGACGAGCTTGTGAAAATCGTTCAGAATGCGAAGGCCTCAGGCCTGAACGGACCTGATCTCTATGCAACGCTGCAGAGGATCGAGAACATCAGGGAGGCAGAGCGAGCAAGTCGATATGGAACGGCACCCGTACCACTCACCGTTGCGCCTTCAGCCCCTTCAGCGCCTGCAGTAGTCGTACAGCAATCCGCTGCGCCCATGAGCCTCGATACATCAGCCCTCCGCGCAAACGCCTCTCAATTCTGGGGTGGTCTAGTACCCCAAAAAGATCCGTCCCCACAACCCAACACCTCCCTGCCGGACATCTCCTTCGCGCTTCCCCTCCCACCCCTGACCGCAGACGTATTCGCAGACCCCGCCGCCGACACCTCACCCGCAATCCCCGTCCGCGAGCCCCCCAAGTTCATCGCAAAAGAAGACCGCCCCGCCGAGGACGCCCGCACCGACATCTTCGTCGTCAAGCACCTCGGCGGCAGCCGAAAGCGCAAAGCCGCCGATGCCCTCGCCTCTCCATCGACCTCAACGCCCACCTCGAAATCAGCAGACCCCATGCTTGACGACGAAATCATGCTCGAGGAAGACGAGGAAACCGCTCGCAGCCGCGAAAAGGCAGAGCGCAAAGAAGCCCGCCGAGCAGAGAAAGAAGCCCGTCGCGCCGAGAAGCGCGCCGCCAAAGACGCAGCGGAGAACGCTGACGACGATGAACCGGCCTTCGACTACGCGAGTGCACCCACCGTGCTGCACGCGAATACTCCAGGTGCGGATAAAAAGAAGGATAGAAAGGGGAAGAAGGGTAAGAAGAAGCCGGCGAATTTCAATCCGTATGCCAAGCTCGCAGATGTGCCCAAGGGGCTGCCGCCGAAGCAGAGGGAGAAGGCTGGGAGGAGCAAGACTTTTGAGTCGTGAGGGGTGGATGGGATGGGTGAGAGGGGTATTCTTGTGATGATGGGCTGTGAGAGGCCTGTCTGTACATAGTTTCGATGATACCTTGCTAGACCCTATGACATGAATTACGTTTTTGGACCAGGCTGGAAAGAGGCTTGGGGTCGTCAGTTTTGGCCATTGCTGTGAACGTTGTGTCGCGGTGCACGTAATCTGTTCAGGTCGTTGGTGACAACGAAAGAAGGTTGTAAATCACGGTGGCGTGGTGCTGCGATGGTCTCATGCAGAAAACTACTAGCATACAGCACGTGCAAGTTGTTTGAATTCGAAGTCATTGATTTTCCTATTCCATGCTTTCTGTGCATGTACTCGTAACGCTAAACGCCGCAGCTAGGGATGTTATGCTAGTACTAAGGCCGAGCCTGCCGTATCTCAATCCCGATGATGACCTATCCGTTAACGCCTGAAAGAAACTGCCTGTGCTTTAATCCATGATATCCCGTCACCTTAGCCCGAAAAAAAAATCCGTACTGCAGTTTGCAGCAGCGTATCGAGAATCGACTCCCACTTAGACAAACTCGCTGTCCAAGATCTTGAAGAAAGTTCTAAATCGGGGGACACGAAGTCAGCACAAAGCAGAACAATCAAGCGAAGCAGCGCTACGTACTCAAAAATGCCACTACCCTGGGTGCCCTTTTTCTCCTCGTCCCTGTCCTCCCAATCGTCGTTGACCGCGAAGATGATTTCCTCCCACCAACCGCCTTGGAACTCGGCTTTGTTGAATACGCATAAAAACGCCGTCGCCACACCCTTGGCCGGATTCTTAGCTTTGCCGCAGCCCAGAGCGGCCATTATGAGCTTGGTGTGACCCTGATGGACGGAAATGCGCAGGAAGGTCCGGATCTTCTGTTCCATGGCTTCGTAGTCGGCTGGGTTCGCGTACGAGCCGTCTTCGGTGATAGGAGGATCGCGGTCGGCGGCGATGCTGAGGATGGAGAACACTTTGAACTCGTCCGGAGTGAAGACGCCGTACTTGAGGCGAGGGTCTGGGTGGGTTAACGTGGGTTGTGTAGGTCTGCATCACGGTGTGTATTGATGCCCTTGTTTTACAGGAATGTTTTTTTTTTGCTCCACTCATTGTGGAACTGGACACGGCTTACTAAGGGTCATGGCAAGTGGATGGTCTGGGAGTTTAGTTTCAATGACCTCGGGAGGGAAGACGTATCGGTGTGCGTCCTTGAATGCACCGCGGATCATGAAAACCTTGGGGGAGTAGACTAGAGAAAGTCAGTGAGTACGTTCTGATGGGTAGCATGAACTGTGACCCTGCTGGAAACAGCAATGTCTGGAGTGATTAAACATTCGAGAATGAGCTAGGGTCGTTACGAAAAAATGATCCTGCGAACTTTCATGAAACAAGCACTTTACCCTTATGATTACTTACTGGCAGTGAGTCCTTTAAGCGGGTAGTACTTCGGGTGCAGTGAACAGGATAGAGAGGTGCGATAGAAGAGCTCTTCTTCCTGGCCGATGTTGCCGATGCGCCAATCGCCACCCGGGCTCGTGGCGTTCGCGCAATTGAGGATGAGAAGGGGTTTTTCCGGAGGAACATGAGAATCAAGGTTCTCGTTCGTACTGATGCTGGCCCTCATGGTGCTGTCCTTCCTCAGAGAGGCGGCGGCTTGGTCCTTGTCCACTTGAGTGAACCGCTGGGCAATATCCTGATCACCTTCGAATTGCTCTCTAACGGTAGTGACTGATTTGCCAGCGCCACAATGGAACCCGAGAGCGGTCTCCTAGGCACACACACAATGTGAGCTAATGTACTGGAGATGATTGCCGCAGTGGGCCAGGAGGACATATTGGCCTACGATGGTGTCCTGTAAGATCTGTGTGAGCTCGTAGGTGTACCACTAGCTTGGGGCTACATACCCCGTGAATTACGAGAATTCTCGCGCCAGTTCTGCCAGATGAGTGCTTGAATTTCGGACAGTTCTCAGCCTTCAACGGCTTCACGTCACCAAACTCGGGGTCGTTTGCGTCATAGACAATGGCTTCTACGGTCTCCCTCTCGAGGCCAGGATGTTGATGAAGAATCTTCTCAAAGATCTCTCCATTCTCCTTGGCCCTCTGCATGAGCTTCTCTTTCCGCGTTAGGTTGATGATGTTGCCCCCAGCGTCCCAAGCGGGGGTGGCCATGATGTTGACTTGGTGTAGTTGATTTCTGGTGCTGTGGAGTACGATATTTGATTTCAAAAGCGTTGATAATTGAGTGGGTGAAAAGGGAGAGGTAGTCGCGGAAAAGGGAAGTAAACAAAGTGGGAGACTCACTGTTCGTGGCTACCATGGGAGAGACGTGTCATTACCTCCGTCATCCCGCGTACGAGGCAATCGCACCCTGCGACGAAGAAGGCACGATGAAGACAGCACAGCACGCATGTACCGTATGTTTCATGCCTGCCTGCCGTTGCAGCGAAGTGTCGTTTCCTCGCCATCCAGCTTCCAGGCAGTCGCGCCCTGCGAAGAAGAAGTCACCATCAACACCTCACAAAGCCTATGCAGCCGATGTTCCTTCCCGATGCCTCTGGAATATTTTTGAACGGCTAATACCCAAGGGCCCCGGGTGCATCGGAGCATTTCGGTCTTCAAAGGCGGAGGTACCCTACATACATGCAGGGCCAACAGCCTTACGCGCCTCGGCTGCATGCCCCACATAGCTCGCTAGGCGATCGCTCGAAATGGGCGCGACGATGCGGCCACTTGCCCATCAACAAACACACTTTCACCTCACACACCAACACCTACTATGCGATTTGAACGCATCGTCTCCATGTAATCGCCATCTGCAGAATGCCTCCCACGACGCTCTCCGCCTTCAACCCTGCGCACCCTTCGCCAAAGCGCAAGCGCGACCAGCCGTCCATCCCGCTTCTGAACACCGCTCTGCGACCCGCCTCGACTCCACCCGCCGGCAGCCCCACGCTCAGCGGCAGTGACAGTCCCCGGAATGCCGTCGCCGACCAGCTGCGGAGCATGAGCTTGACCAGTTTTGCCGCGATTCCCTTGAATCCACTCTCACCAACCGATGACACAGCGCACAAGAAGCCGAAACTGGAGGTGGGGAGGGTGGATAGCGGCGTATCGCTGGCCGAACATTTTAAAGGACCAAAAACCAAGAGAGTCGAGATTGTGGATACCGAGGACACGAATGCCACTAGAACGTTGAAGTTCGACTCGAAAGACGAGGTGTCGGAAACGTCTCAGGCCTACACACAACCCCGCATCCTCTCGAACATTGCTGCATTTGCGAAGCCCACCGCTTTCGTTTCGTCACCCATCAGTGCACCGTTACACAGAACCAAGGCATCAAACCAGAGCGCGTCGGCAAAAGGCACAACGTCGCAACCCCGCCCACGAAGGAAGTCACCGTCGCCCCCGCCTTCCGCGCTCACGTGGCAAGATAGCGAAATTACTGGTCACCTTGCCGACCCCGCCAAGGACCCCGACGACGACGGCACCGGTCTGAACGGCATTGGATTTAGACCGACTCCAGCCATAGCATATGTTCGAGCCCAGAAAAGAAGGCAGCAGATTCTAGACTGGAAGACGCGGGAGGCCAGAGATGCTCGGGCAAAGAGATCTGAGAGGCGCAGACGAGGTGTCGGAGGGAGATCATCGAGAGAGCCGACCATAGAGAGGGAAATTCCTCCGAGCACGAATTTTGAGAGCCGGCGAACCGTGAAGTTTGCTGTGTGACTTAGGGTTGATGCTGGTAATGTTTATTCTGAAGGAGGGTTTGGCTTTACGATGTCACGATACTGTTATGATATACGAATGGTGGGTGGCGTTTTGGGTATGCGCACATCGGTTTCTCGTGGAATAGGCGCACCAGGGTCGCTTCGGGTTTTGTGCGCTCTCGAGGTCGTCTTCATGACAGCACATGGTCGAATTGGCATTCGTGACACGGGTTTGGTGACGGGTCACGCCCTGCTCGAACCCAGCGCATGCGGTTTCCCCAGTCGTTCCAATAGTGGTACATCTTTTTTACATTCCTGTACATAGGGTTCTCTGCCCCAATCATACCACACTCCCCTGACTACCAGAACCGCACATTCTTATCGATCCAGTAGCCCCATGACTTCTTCCGCTGTTCCTCTATCCGCCGTGCTTCTTCTTGCTTTTCCTGTTCCTCGTGTGCTCTTCTCCGTGCCTCTTTCCTCGCTTCAATTGTCGCGCGTTTCTTCTCCATCAGCTCCTGCGCCTGCTTCATCCCGTCCTTCTCCTTCCTTCGATAATATTGGCATACTTGGTAATGCACGCATCCAGTCACGCACCAAGCCGCTACCGCATAATTCGACGACGTTATAACCGGCCCTAGCCTTATGTTAGCCGATGCCTTTGCTGCACCCACAGCAGTCATTCGACCGTTAACATACTCCTCAATATAGCTCCCACCATATATCCCGCGAACCCAGAGCTTATGGCAGTCAATTGGCTGTCGCGTACGCACGGTCGCTGGTAGAAGTGGAGATAATAGTCTGCGGGGAGATTTCGGACGACGTCGACGTAGGAGACACCGTCATCGACGCGCTCGCCGCCTGCGGTGTGGGCAGTACCGCCGGGTATGATGTTTGCAGGGGCGCGAGGAGGCGCCGGGGTCCCATTGGTCTCCCGTGTGTCGTCGGCCATTGTGGTGGTGTGAATGATCTCAGCCGGATGCGGAGTGGTTGTAGCCCCTTCCCTTAATTTCACAGGTTCTTCCTCTGTTACCTAGCACAAAATGGTCGGCGAAGCGGCGTATGGGGGTGTACAAAGGAAGATTGTGGAGTCGATAAGGTTTCCCGCGCTGCGGTTCGATGGCGTGTAGACTGGCATCATTCACTTTTTCGGCAGCTAAAGCGCCTTGGCGTGATCGGACCCACATCAATTAAGCAGTGAACGCGCTTCACACGCGAGACGCGTAACCGACGCGCTTGTTGCCATTTGCAGCACCACGCTTCCAGCTGCGCACCACCACCTACAGTACACCCTTATTGCCTCTGTTTTCAACGCCACCGCTGCGCATGCCACCTTTTTTTTCACTTCAATTCTTTAAGTGATACCCTGAAGGACCTCGCTTCCGCTCTAATACACTTCACCTCCCGCACACATCAACAATGGCGCCGCGACGGTCAGGACAGCCCTTCCGCCGCGTGGGCAAAGGCGGAAATGCCTCCTACGGCCCCCGGAAACCGAAGACAGTCGAAGCGTCTTCGCTGCGAAGCACAGAAGCGACCTCCCAGAACGAGAAGCTCGAGGCCACACGCCTCGCGAACCGCATCGACGAGGCCATGGGCTTTCCCCGCTACGAATCCGGCAAGAAGCGCATAGGATGGCTATGCAACATGCACTCGACCACAATCGAAGACGAGAACGTGCCAGGCGGGAGAGCGGGCGTCGACTACTACTTCATCGGCGAGGACGGTGACACGTTCAAAGCGACGCTGGAGTACGACCCGTATTTCCTGGTTGCTGTACGGAAGGGGCGAGAGCCAGAGGTGGAGGAATGGTGCAGAAGAGGCTTTGAGGGTCTGGTAAAGAGCATGAAGAGGGTCGAGAAGGAAGACCTCTCCATGCCTAACCATCTTACGGGATATAGACGGACATTCTTGCAGCTGAACTTCGCGAATGTGAACGACTTATTGGCTGTGAGGAAGGTCATGGGCCCGATTGTGGAGAAGAACAAGAAGAATGTTAACGCGATGGATACGTATGCCGAGGTGGCTAGGTTAGTCTTTCAGAGCAGATTCTGACAGGGATGAAGAGCTAACTCTTGCAGTACGAACGCTGGCTTTGACATCTTTGATGACGATTACGATTACGATAGACGGCCTACTGCGACGATTGATGCGAGCGATTTCATTCTAGATATCCGGGAATACGACGTTCCCTACCATGTACGAGTTGCCATTGACAAAGATGTACGGATCGGGAAGTGGTACACGGTCGAGGCGAAGCACGGCGTAATATCGTTAAAGTGTATAGAAGACCGTTTGAAGATGGCAGATCCGGTTGTCATGGCCTACGATATCGAAACGACGAAGCTCCCGCTTAAATTCCCCGACGCCATTATTGACCAGATCATGATGATTTCGTACATGATCGATGGTCAGGGTTTTCTGATTACCAACCGAGAGATAGTTTCGGAAGACATCCAAGACTTCGAGTACACGCCCAAGCCCGAATATCAAGGTCCGTTTATGATCTTCAACGAGCCGGACGAGAAGGCACTCATAGAGCGGTTTTTCGAGCACATAAAGGAAGCTAAGCCGACGGTCATGGTCACGTATAACGGTGACTTTTTCGATTGGCCGTTCGTCGAGGCTCGGGCGAGCGTGCTTGGTATTGATATGTACCAGGAGATTGGGTTCCGAAAAAATAGCGAAGACATCTATCAGTGCAACTACTGTGCGCATATGGATGCCTTCTCTTGGGTCAATCGAGATAGTTACCTTCCTCAGGGTAGTCGTGGTCTCAAAGCCGTCACGGTCGCCAAGCTAGGTTATGATCCAGATGAGTTGGATCCCGAGCTGATGACACCGTACGCCAGCGAGCGACCCCAGACGCTAGCCGAATATTCCGTGTCCGATGCAGTGGCCACCTACTACCTGTACATGAAATATGTGCATCCATTTATCTTCGCTCTGTGTACGATCCTTCCCCTCGGGCCCGACGACACGCTACGAAAGGGTACTGGTACACTGTGCGAGATGCTGCTGATGGTGCAGGCGTATCAGAAGGGTATTGTCCTTCCGAACAAGCACCAGGCGCCGAAGGAGGCCTTCTGGGAAGGCCATCTGCTGGAATCTGAGACCTACGTAGGAGGCCACGTCGAGAGTATCGAAGCCGGTGTCTTCCGCAGCGATATCCCGTACGACTTTGCAGTGGATCCGAAAGCCATTGATGAGCTCCTCGGTGACCTGGACGCGGCACTCAAATTCAGTATCGAGGTCGAAGAGAAGAAGAAGGTGGAGGACGTGACCAATTACGACGAGGTCAAGGCTCAGATCACGGAAAAGCTGTTGCAACTGAAGAACACGCCGAACCGGCATGAGAGGCCACTCATCTACCATTTGGACGTTGCATCTATGTACCCGAACATCATGACAACGAATCGTTTGCAACCCGATTCTATGATTAAGGAATCTGACTGCGCAGCGTGCGACTTCAATCGTCCAGGAAAGACGTGTGATCGAAGAATGCCATGGGCTTGGAGAGGAGAGTATCTGCCGGCCAAGCGCGACGAGTACAACATGGTCCGGAACGCGCTAGAAAACGAGAAGTTCCCTGGTCGTTTTCCGAACTCACCCTCGCGCACTTTCCAGGACCTTCCGCAGGAGGAGCAAGCCAACCTGGTCAAGAAGCGCTTGCAAGAGTACAGCAAGAAGATCTACCACAAGATTCACGAGTCGACGACTATTGAGCGAGAAGCCATCATCTGTCAGCGCGAGAATCCCTTCTATATCAACACTGTTCGCGACTTCCGTGATCGACGATATGACTACAAGGGAAAGCAGAAAGTATGGAAGGGCAAGACCGAAGCTCTGAAGTCTGCCGGTGCCCCATCTGCGGAGATTGATGACGCTAAGAAGATGATCGTCCTGTACGACTCGATGCAGCTGGCCCATAAGGTCATCTTGAACAGTTTTTACGGCTACGTCATGCGGAAGGGCTCACGGTGGTACTCACTAGAAATGGCAGGTGTCACTTGTCTGACTGGTGCCCGGATTATCCAGTTGGCCCGCCAGCTCGTGGAGCGCATCGGTCGACCGCTTGAGTTGGACACCGATGGTATTTGGTGCATTCTACCTGCCACATTCCCGGAGAACTTCGCCTTCAAGCTGAACAATGGCAAGAAGCTCGCCATCTCGTACCCTTGCGTTATGTTGAACCATCTTGTTCACAGGAAGTTCACCAACCATCAATACGAGACGCTAGTCGATGAAGAGACGTTCCGTTATGAGAAGCACAGCGACAACTCTATCTTTTTCGAAGTCGACGGCCCTTACAAGGCCATGATCCTGCCAACATCCAAAGAAGAGGACAAGAACCTGAAGAAGCGGTATGCGGTGTTCAACCACGACGGAAGTCTGGCTGAGCTGAAGGGCTTCGAAGTCAAGCGTCGTGGTGAGCTGAAACTGATCAAGAACTTCCAGGCCCAGTTGTTCAAGTTCTTCCTGGATGGTACCACGCTTGCAGAGACCTACGGCGCCGTCGCTAACGTGGCTAATCGTTGGCTCGACATTTTAGACACACGTGGTGCTACCCTTGCAGACGAGGAGCTGATCGATCTCATCGTCGAGAACAAGAACATGGCGAAGACGCTGGAAGAGTACGGTGCGCAGAAGTCCACCGCCATTACTACAGCTAAACGTCTCGCGGAATTCTTGGGCGAGCAAATGATCAAAGACAAGGGGCTGAACTGCAAGTACATCATTTCAGCTCGTCCGAAAAACGCTCCTGTGACAGAGCGCGCTGTTCCCATTGCCATCTTTTCGGCTGAAGAATCTGTCAAGCGATACTTCCTGCGGAAGTGGCTGCGCGAGGACCCAAGCGAGATGGACCTTCGCAGCATCCTCGATTGGAATTACTATCGCGAACGTCTAGCATCAGTCATTCAGAAGATCATCACTATCCCTGCTGCTTTGCAAAAGGTACGGAATCCGTGCCCACGTGTACCGCACCCAGAATGGCTTGACCGGAGGATACGACAGAAGGAAGACAAGTTTCAGCAGAAGAAGATGACGGATATGTTTGACAAGAAGGCTCTCACAAATGCAGATACTAATGTGCTTGGGAACCGAGTTGCCTTGGATCTCGAAGACTTTGGCGGTTCTGGAAAGATATCACCTAAATCGCAGGTCAAGAGGGGTCTTGTGACAAAGATGGTTACGAAAAGAAAGGAGCCTGAGCCTGCAGTACCTGTACAAACAGATCCGTATGCCGCGCTGCCGAAGATCATGCCCTCGATCACTGAAGACTACTCCGGATGGCTCATGTACCAGAAACAGAAGTGGAAGATCCAACGGCAAGCACGGAAACGTCGACGACAGCTGTTTGGTGAGCGAGCTGGCGATGCTGCGGACGGTATCGGCGGGCTCATCAGGAATCAAAACGAGATGGTCTTTATGAGCACATGGCAGCTAGTGCAGTTACGACCAACAGCGACACCAGGAAAAGTGAAAGCATTCGTGCTCATCGACAAGAAGATACGTTCGCTTGACATCAACGTTCCCCGATACCTGTACTTGAATCTGAGGGGCGAAGACCTACCCGATGTGTCGATAAGCGGCTGCAGCGTCGAGAAACTTGTCAATCATACCCTGCCCAATGGACACCCTTCAATACACCTGTTCAAATTGGAGATGTCGGAGCAGACTTATGTTGACGAGCACAAGAAGATCGCTGCGCTGTTCAACCATCCTAGTGTTGAAGGCGTGTACGAGAAACAGCTATCTCTCAACATTCGAGCTATTCTGGAGCTGGGTAACATTTGCACCTTCGACGAGACACAAAAGGGCGTTCTAGGAAAGGGTCTCACTGAAGGCTTCGACTTGCCCATCCTGAGAAAGGTACCCTCGAAATCGCCTTACCTTTCCGAGGCACCACTGAGCTATCTTTACCTCTATCACGTCAGTAGTGGTGAACGAAACATTTACGCGCTGTTCACGACTTCGAGGAGCGAGGCTCATATCATCATTCAAAATAAATCAAAAGACGCCCAAGGTATGCCGAACGTTGATCGCATATACCACGACACTTTTCAAAGGCGTCTAGGCGAGCATGGTGGTGAACAGTGGCAGGATGCCATTGAGTATCAGGACGACGTACACTTCCGGACTATTTCGGTAACAACGCGACGAAAAGCGCTGCTCGAAATTGGTGATGCTATCAAGAAAATCCGGCAAGCCGACAACGACAAGTCATTCATCGCGGTCGTCCAGTCACCCAACCAAGCTCTCCTCTCCCACGATATCCCTCAGCTCCAGGACATGCCTATTCTACCACTACGAGCCGATGAATCCGACAAACAACTACCTCAGCTCAGCTGGCAATCAGTAGTCGCTAAGCGTCTTGTTGGGCATTACCTCGATTTAGGTTCGTGGGTATCTCATCTCACAGGCCTCGCGCGATACGGAGATATTCCTCTCTGTAACCTGGAGTCGAATGATCCACAGTTCTTGATCGATGTTGCCTACGCTCGACGGCTTCAGAAAGAACGTGTGATCTTGTGGTGGTCTACACAGCCTAAACCAGACCACGCTGGCTACGAAAAGGACGACATCTTGGGGCCGCTGGACACCGTCGAGATGCCATCGATCAACAACCCTGGGACGTACTCTTCCGTTTGTATCGACCTCAACTTGCGGCATCTCGCAATCAACACTATCCTATCGTCCTCCTTGATCAACGATCTGGAAGGCGCAGAGTCTTTCTCATTCAACCCCGCGGCTCCCTCTCTCGATTCGAACAACGACGGTACGAACGTAATCTATTCAGAAAACGCCTTTGCCACAGCGGGCATCACTGTGCTGCGAGAGATGGTCAAGGCATGGTGGAGCGAAGCTGCGAATGGCGACAACATGGCCGACGTGATGGTTCAGCATCTCATCCGATGGGTCAGCAGTCCGAGCTCTTGTCTCTACGACCGCGCCCTGCATTACTACGTCCAAATGATGAGCAAGAAGGCACTCCAGCAACTCATGACAGACTTCAAGCGCGTGGGCTCCCACATCGTCTTCGCATCACCCACCCGCCTACTCCTACAGACCACCAAAGCGGAAGTCGGCAATGCCTATGCCTACGCCCAGTACATCCTCAAGACCATCCAAGCAAAACCTCTCTTCGCCTTCATCGAGCTTGAGATCAAGGAATACTGGGACTACCTCGTGTGGTACGACGAGTACAATTATGGCGGCAAGGGCTGTGCTACCGTCGTGGAGGAGGAAAACCAGACGCTCGACAACATCATGCATTGGCAGCTTGCGACTTTCCTCCCCTCGGATCTAGCAGAGGAGTTTGATTCGACGGTGCTGGAATTCATCGACGTGATGCATGCGCGGAAACGTCCTGGCCTGGGGCCCAATGGATCCACGCCCCGCCTCACGCAAATTCCGCTGAAGCCACTCACAGTCGACCCCAACGAGATGACACATATCCTACCCAAGAGCTTTACCAAACCGCTGTTCAAACAGATTGCGACGTGGCTGCGTCGCCAGCAAGCTGAGTCTCGCGTCGCGGACCTCACCGATGCTTGGGCGTTCCCCACGCTGCCGGGATCGCACCTCAAGCTTCAAAACCCGGTGCTGCAGCTCGTGAAGAGCATCTGCCAGGTGCTCAGTCTGGACCGCAGCATCACGCTAGAGTTGCGACTCCTACGCAAAGAGCTGCTCGCGCTGTTCGAGATCCGCGAGTTCAGCGCGGACGCGGCCTTTGCGAACCCCTCGGCGTCGCTCATGCTGCGCGCCGTTATCTGCGACGAGTGCACCGCAGAACGTGATCTCGACCTCTGCCGCGACGCCTCTCTGCTGCCATTGTCTAATGCCCTTGCTTCGGCTGCGCTGCCGACGTGGACATGCGACGCGTGCGGCAGCCCCTACGATTTGCTGCGCATCGAGGAACGGCTCGTCGCAGACGTCCAGCGTCTGCTGCTCGAGTGGACCACGCAAGACCTCAAGTGCGCAAAGTGTAAGCGTCTACGCAGCAACGACTTCATGGAGCACTGCGCCTGCGCTGGCGAATGGGTCGGTACTAAGGACCACGCAGACGTCAGAAAGAAACTTACTGTGTACCGCGGGGTGGGTGCCTTTTTTGGGCTGCGCATGTTGGAGGGTGTGGTGTGGGAGTGTCTGGATGAGTTCTAGAGGAGCGTGCCGAGGTCTAATTAGGCGACGCTCGATTCGGACAGCACTTGCATCCGCAACTTCATCGTGATTCGCTCCACGGCCGCGGGATCAATCCCACCTATCAATCGCGCTGCGGCAACGCCGCCCGGTGCAATCACAAATTTTTCTTTTCAGCGTTTAGTTTCAGCATGCGGTTTTGGGATTCGGAGGGTATTTGGGGTAGCTGCCCATGGATATATAATTATATCACAATAGTTTTTGAGTTTTTTTATGCGAAGCAGGTTCACAAAATATAGAGTAGGGAACATGAAGGCTGCCCTGGCCACGTAATACCACATACTACTTTTCGTAGCATTAACAACATTATCCCCCCTCGCCCTCTATCATCTTCCCGCACGCGAGACTGTAGAAATTCGATAATGTCGAATACGCCTTCACTCTCAGCTCTTCTTTCTAATTCGCTGAAAGCTGTCCGTTTGGGCTTTTTTCTCCACTTATTCACAGATTTCAACGAACGGAAGGAAGAGCTAAGGGTAACGGCGTATGTAGTATTGTTGATTTCCTCCGGTGTCGACATCAACACCTGGTTGTTGAGGCGAAAGCGAGAGTGGAGTTTGGGTCGTAGACGTACCGCAGAAGCAGGCATGCTCACCTGGTCCCCTGACCATCTCAAAGCCTCGCTTCGCCGCCGCGCTGTATTCGATCATCTGACTGCGTTTCAGCCCAAGGTACTCGCCCCACACGCTAAGGCTGGCGCCTTAGCCCTACTCAGCTCAACGCAACTTCTCGGCTCAACGCAACTTTTTGTATTGATTCGACATTTCTATAGAAGCTGACGCCGCCAAGGTCAATTATACGGACTAATATAGGCTGAACTTGGTGTTGCGAGTACTGTAGGATCAACAGTCATATCCCTGAGTGATGGCACCTGTCGGGGGAGGCTCTGTAAGGCTTGCAGCTGATCAGCTTTGAACTTTTTAGCAGCCCTACGGGCAATCTTCTCAGCCTCA
>ML976680.1:730484-796397 GCA_010015655.1 Bimuria novae-zelandiae CBS 107.79
GCGTTGAGCTGAGTAGGGCTAAGGCGCCAGCCTTAGCGTGTGGGGCGAGTACAGACCGCAGAGCCTCTGTCCGGCTAAGTTGCCCAAGGCCAATTAGCCGGCATGGCAAGGTCTTTTGGGCCCTAATGGCGGTGTGTAGGCTAGACAATCTGTTTTTTGGGGTGCGGCGTGGCCCGTGGGGGACTTGAGTGTAACGGTTCGGTAAAGTCCCTTGGACGATCCGGCCGAGGAGGCCGAGGATTTGTGGGAAAGGTTGTGTGAAACTGGGTGGGCATTACAAGCAGTGGGTTTCGTCTGAGTTCGCTTCCTACGTCATAACTCCGGGAAGGAAATTTAGGCGTGGTTCGTATTACTAGACAAGAGGTGGTGTACGTAAGAGCGCTGTCATACCGGAAGGTTGTCGATTAGTCTGCCGCCGGGGGCGCATTACAGCGCATGACGTGTCAAGGGTCGGGTATGAAGCAGTGTCTTCTCCCTTGGTACTTCGTTTCGTGAGTTATAAAGGTTCTTCGTACCGATATTTGTTCGATTTCCCGTTTTGTGTGTTCGTATCGAACGATCTGTCGCAAATGGGCAAGTATCGCTCCAAAAGCGGATGGTAGGTACTCGAAGCGATATGGCTATGGAGGTCGACCCACTGATCTGTTGTCATCAGCCTTACCTGTAGGAAACGCCGCGTCAAATGTGAGCAGCCAAAGTGACCGAATGAAGTTCTTACTGACTAGAGGAAGGCGACGAGGAGAAACCCGTATGTGGGAATTGCGGCAAGAAGAATCGCGATTGTCAATGGGAAACACAAGAGACGACGTTTCGCGGTTACCGACCACCGGGACCAGGTAGGGGCTCTTCGAGCGGAACAGTTCATACAGAACCTGAGGAAATGAATATCGACCCGAAAGATGATCAAGAGGACGGTGATGTGGCATTGACACCGATTCGACGACGAAACAACCTGAAGTCATCTATTACCGCAGGCCGAAATGTTGATGCAACCATGCAATCGTCGGGAAGAGCGACCGCAGGGTTGCAAGATCCGTCACCCTCAGCCTTTTTACCGATAGCAGAATCATCGTCTATAAACAATCTGGCGGGTGGGAGAGTCGCAGTGCCTGCCACCTTCAGTACAGCAGTACCATCCAAGTAAGCTCTAAAGGTCCTGTCCTTCGACTCTGTCTTGCGTCCCGATATTTTTATTGATGCCGATTAGGGTGCCCCCTCCCTAAATAAGCAAACGGAATCCAGACGATTGATTGCCAAATTAGAGAACCTGTTCCACTTATACGCCGTGATGCGATGCTCGTGCACCACTATTCTGAGCGTAAGTACTAATCCACAATCTAACACTTGTGACGAAGTCTAATAACTTTCAGATCTCGGGCGCTGGTTAGACGGAACGGATGCCGCGCGGCAATTCACTCTTACTCTTCCTGAGCAAGTAAAGCACTGTTCTATCCTACTTCACGCCGTGCTGTGTTTTGCGGCACGCCATATACGGGACGATGTCACTGCCCAAGAAGCTTATACCGCCTGCCTTAACCTGGTCATTGAGCGCCTCAACCTCAATACGGCTTTACACGACGATGACTTGCTTTGCGCTATCGTTATCCTGCGCTTCTTTGAGCAGCTGAATGTTCCTACCGAATCTGGTTCGGACGAGGAGCAGCACTTAGTTGGTGAGTTTTGCAACAGCTAGCGATGCGCTTGTCTCGACGGCGCTGCTTTTTTAAGGCGTCGTGCTTGTTCTGACGTCTAGCTGGTACGTCCGCCATCCTGCGCTCCTCATACACGACAACAGTCGATCCCTCCGCCCCCACCCTCCGAGAAGCAGCATTCTGGATCTATGTGCGACAGTGCTTGTACAATGCCACCGTCAACCAGCAGCCTCCAAATATTGATTTCGCAGTACAATTGCTTCCCCTGCCACATTCCATGAAGGGCCATCACCCACTTGCAAGGCTGAGGTTAGAGACGGCGTGGGCAAATCAGATGACATGGAATTGCGCCCGAGTGACGGACTTTTGTTTCGGAAAAAGCACAACTTTTGAACTATCACTGAGAATGAGTCAATGGCAGGCTCTCTGGGACGATGTGCAGAATTGGAACGAGAGTCGCCCGCGGAGTTTTGATCCGATATGGAGAGGCCATTCCGGCGAGTACAGTGTGTTTCCTGAAATGATCTTCACTGCCGATTGGCACGGTATGTTGCACATACGCGTTCGAAAAGTGGTTCTGACATAGTGTAGTCGTTTCCTACGGCTTCTACCATTTCTGCTGTATCCTCTTGCTCAACTACAAGCCCGGTCCGAGATTTGCACGGCGCTCCTGGGGTCACAAACTTTCAGACGAAGACGTAGGATTGCGCCTCCTAGTATCGAGTCAAACTGCTGACTATCATTAGCATCAGGCTCTACAGCATGCCCGGGAGATTTGCGGATCGGTCAAAAGCTCTCCTGAGGCTGTGTCCGCGCTGATAACCTTCTGCCACACGATCTTCGTATGGGGACCCATTCTTACCGATGCGACTGAAAGAGATGAAGTTTTGGGCATACTGGCTAACCTGGAAAGAGCTCAGCGCTGGCCAACTGCGTGGATCATTAGTGCGCTGAAGACGGAATGGGGAATTGAATAAGTGGTTTTGTTTCATGCCGCTCTTTCCTGGCTCTTATATGGATGCAAATTCATACTGCCACTGGGGTAGTCGCACGGAATCTATTTTGCGGAATAGAAATTACTGGGATACGATCTATATTTATAGACCGGAACTGATACAGGCGTGGATTTTACCTTTTCTACCTTGTACCGAGGCGGATGGTGCCTCCAGATGCTTGAGTTTCTGCAGCCAGCGGGGCGAGTTGACGAACCGGACGCGCTCAGCGCACCGGATTTTTGTCATATTTGGCATGGAAATCCAGTAAGTAAATGCGAATGGCAGCAAAACCAGCTGCCAAGCGAATAAACAGACACTTGAGTAGGCCTAAAAGGTAAACATACCTCCGTTCTTTCTTGACAAGCTTCTTGACAAGGCAGTCGAGCCGTTCCTGAGGTAATTTTGTGTCGGTTAGGTACCCGAGGTCGTGCATTTTTCAGGGACGACAACAAAGACCGAATTCCCCCATTCATCGGCTGAGATTCGGTCCAGAGATAAAAGCGACGCGGGAAGTAAATGGCCTGATTATGCTCGCGGTGGTGACGAGTAAAACTAGGCATTGCTAAAGCTAACCACGACGCACCGATGTCTGCCGTTCCTCGTTCCGCGGGCATCATGTCGCGGCCCCGAGGCCCGCTCCGCAAACGAGGCTTGCGTTGCCATCGAAAGAACGATGATTATAACGGGTGTAGGCTACTGTGCAAGTAAGTACACTCAGAAGCCCATGCTGCCTCAGACATACACATGCAGAAATTGCATGGTTTACGTGTCCTCCTCCCTCACTTCGCAGCATGACGACGCTTTACCAAAGCCCTTGAGTCGCTGTGGATCGGTTTTTGTATTTTCTATTGCTTAAGAAGCCTTTGAAGGGGCCTTTAAAGCCTTTGAAAGCGCCAGGTAAGTGGAAGATATGTTGGATTGGAAATGGTGCGGCTTAGCCTCATGGAGCAATTCGTTTCGAGAGGATCAACAACTCCACGGAGTGGAACACACGTGATGCTCCTTGCCCTGCACAACGCGAAATTCGTATCGAGGGGGGAGCCGAGCGCCAAGCGATGCTGCATGTCTTGTTTGAATACCTTGGGTAGCTACTGTAAGAATTTTGTGTTTGGCCTCTGCTACAGGAGGCACCAGTACTTGGCCCCGAGAGGCACTTAAGTATTGAGGCTTATATTAAGCCACGATGCTAAATACCCACCAGTCCACGACTCCTCTAAACTCGTAACGATATTACAGCACTTCGGACCACCCTATCGATCCCCGAACGTAGAAATTCGGCAACTGCGCAGCCACTCATGGAGATGGCTGCGTCCTCGAAAAGCGCGGCGCCATCCGCCAGGGAAACAAGAGAGTCTTTGAACCTTCTTGTGCTGGGAATGTGCTCTGGTGCGGCGTTGGACAGTATAACTTGTGCGTTGGTTCGGTACAGACAACAAAGTCCAGATGGGCCCCTCCGCATGTTGATTATCAAGGTACGTACTGAGCTTCTCTGCTGGCTCTCGTCGCTTTTGACACCTAGGATAGCATGAGGAGGTGCCTGTGCCCCTTCAGCTACGGACCCAGATCCTGAACCTGCTACGCGACCACCCTAGGAACCCGACCGCCATGATCCGCGTACATAAATTGCTTGGCTACATGCATTCGACTGCTTTCGACTGCTTTTGTAACAATTCCAAGCCTCAACGCCCGCTCGACTCGATCGATTTGTTAGCCGTCCGGGCTGATTCGATACCCCCATCTGTTACACCCGCGATGGCTCCCACCCAAATCAGCACTGAAGCGGAGCCAACTTTTACAAGTTGGCCAGCAGTGATCGCTTCGAAAACGGGCATAACCACCACCTCAAACGTCTCCGTAACACGAAGACCAGTCAACGAAGACAACCCGACCGCCGGCCCTCCGGTCGACAGTCTCCTCATTCGACACCCCAAGAAGTTTCGCGTCTGTATGACCATAACCGACCTCTTGAACATTACTATTGTTCCTCCAGGCGAGGGAGTAGCCACAACCGCACCGCCTAGTTCAATCTGCGGACCTGGTACGATGTTCATAGAGTACGCGCTGCGTTACGCAACGTCCAACCACCGATCAAACAACCACAGTATTGACGCGTTCTACTCACAAGGCACAGTAAACCAAAGCATCGTCGACCTCTTCCTCGAACAGAACGACTATTCCATACGAGTGCCTTCTCTTCGCATCGCCACCGAGATGTTTGGCCAACACGAAGTGCAATCCGTCATCGACGAGTGTCTATTTCTCGGAATGGACGACAAGGATACTGTAGCAACGATCACGCGCATCACGGCCGAAAATATGGTGCGTCAGTACAACAGACTGGTCGCGGCGCATTGTCCCCCAGACCACGAAATCGACGAGCTCCTCATTTGCGGCCCCGGCGCGAGAAACATGGACATCGTGGAATACCTGGAGGAGAAGCTGCCCGATAAGGTCATCACGAGACCGCTCGACGACATTGGGATACCGGGCGACGCGAAGGAAGCAGTCTGCTGCGCGCACTTGGGCCTCGAGACGATACTGAAGTTTGCGGCGAAGGAGGACGGGCCGTTCGAGAATGACCAACAAGGCAAACTGATGGGCAGCATTGTCAAAGGAAAGCACTGGGATACTCTACGGGACCACGTCATGAGGCACAGTAGCGGCATAGAAGCGTCTGCTGTGCAGCGTGTGATTGTGGAAAGGCAGTGACGATCTGCGCCACGGGCACGATCGGCCACAAACGTCCTAGGACGGACGAAGAACTCAAGACCTCACGAATCAACGGCCGATAGCGATACTGGATACATAGTTTGCGGGCATAGCTTATGGATGATACACACTTGCTTTTCTGCGCGAGAAGGAGGATTTTGCACTTGCCGTGCGTAATATACTGAATTAGGAACGGGTCTTTGTTCCGTCGCAGTAACGTTATACCATTTCCATTGGTCAACCGCTGTTACTTGTCGTGCGGTTCTTGTTCCCTTTCTCGCCACCCTTACTAGGTAGGCACATCCACAACAAACACACGATTACAACACTACTACAACACGTTCGACGCGGTCAACACCTTACTGTCAAGGCACAATTCCTGTCTCTCCAAGCTCGACTAGCACAATTTCAACCGCATTGCTAAATCCCTTCCCTCGCTCCCTTTCAACACGATCGTCTATTCTCTGCACTTTTTGCTAACAATAAAGTACAACGTTTTTCGATGTCATACTGGGCCTCAGAAGGATCACGCATCTCAATTCGAAACAATGCACACCCGATTTACCGAGTTTCTAATCCACTTGGTGGATTGAGAACTCTAAAACTCGTCTCGAGTTACCTAGGTAAGACTTACGTCACATGAACGGTGCTTGGCCGATGAAACTTGCTGCAATGTGTGTCGCTGCTGTAATGGGCTACGCCCAGTTGTTGCCTCGGATCCTTGACCCTCGGTTATGCGAACCCCAGATATAACGTGTCCGTGCACTCAACGCCCGGATTCAGTCAACGCCCCGCGGAACACAAACCACCCCAACTTTCAACGTGCCATAACGCCACCAACATAAGCTTAATTATAGCTATAATTAAAGAAATAGAATTGCTAAGGCCTAGAGAATCGTTTTCTTATACTAAAGTAGCTAGTAAGCATAGCGTTAATTAAAGTACGCTATCGCGAAGGCACTAAGCAATTTAAACGTCGCGTACTACTACGGGGTTTAACTAATAGAAACTTAGTCCCTAATAAGAGTAAGAGCTTATTACCTATATAGAAAGGCTTACCGCGCGTCACTTGCCACCTATAAGAAAGATAATATAAAATTTCGCGTTAATAATAGCTAAGGAGCTAGTGAGCGAGAGCTAGGTCACGCGCTTTATTAACTAATGTAGCATCTATCTAATTTCTTAATAGGCAGCTAGTATAGACAGTAATCGCTATAATGCTAACTTAGGGGATAAATATAGCCTATATTTTAACTTCCTACGTAATAAAATAAAGGAATACAACATTAAGCCTCGTTACACGTATAA
The DNA here is from genome assembly GCA_010015655.1 of Bimuria novae-zelandiae CBS 107.79. NCBI lineage: Eukaryota > Fungi > Ascomycota > Dothideomycetes > Pleosporales > Didymosphaeriaceae > Bimuria > Bimuria novae-zelandiae. The sequence continues at coordinate 737,149 of ML976680.1, forward strand.
TATAGATAAAAAGGGCTGCTTAATTAGTATTATTAGTAGATCAAAACGGGTGTTTAGCAGACAGATATAGAAGAAGGAGGTTAGAGCATCTCTCTAAGATAGGTCTCGTAAATAGATTACCATCCTAGCATGTGTATGCGCGGATAGAGCAGCCTTACCGCCAAGCCTCATCTATCAGGCTACTAACAAGGCTATACAATTAAGCTAGGTTAAGGATATTAAGGCAAGAAAGCATAGCGTGCACATCACCTTATCGCCGTTAGGCTAGATAAATAACGATATTGGCCTTGCCTAGCTTAAGCAAGTGTTTAATCGCTATATAAAGGCAAAAGCTTGACGATCCTACTAGCTACTTATCCTTAATAGCCATAGATCCTATATTACTATGGATTTTATTAACTATTATAATTAGAATAGGATTATCCTAGCTATCTTACCCCCTTATTTAACCTACACCCTTTAGCCGCTTAATATAGTGCTCTTTAAGCCTCTCTTATTAGCCTACTTAGCTAAGCTTATAACCTACCTCTAAAAGAGCCAAGGCCTGCTCTTAATTAAGAAAGGCAACTTCTTCCCCCTTTTCTAAAAAGTATAGATAAGCTCCTTTAAGGAGGAGATAATACTTAAGTCTTTTAAAATAACTAGTATATTACTATTTAATCTAGAGGTTATACTTAAAAGGTTCACCGACACTACCCTAGATGAGTAGGTATCGCAAGAGAGCTCTACGTTAGCACTTAGCGGATCTGACTAGCGTAAACTAGATCGCCTTATGCGATCTATAATAAAGGACTAGAGCAGTAAGGACGCGCAGAAGCTTAACTACTTACTCTACTATATCTTTATTTAAAACGAGCTCCTTCGCTATAAAATCAACAGGCTAAAGAAGGCGCTATTAATTAAAAAAAGGTATAAAAAAAAGGGTAAGCCTCTTAACCTTTAGTAATATTAAAAATACTATAGAGGTGTAGTTTTCTAGTTACTAAGGAAGGTTAGGGAGGCACGTGTACGTTAGTCTATAAAGGAGCAAGAGGAGAAGGAGCGGAGACTTTAAAAAGCTAAGATAGCTAAGTTAAGGAAGGTAGCTAAGCTATATAAGAAGAAAATTATAAAGGAGAAGCGTGTAGCGCGGGAGGCAGCCAAGGTAGCCAGAGAGAAGGAGAGGGCTAAGAAGGCAGCAGAGCGTGCTCGCGAAAAGGAGGCTCGTGACGCAGCAAAAGCTCTACAATCTGCCTAAAAGGGTAAGAGAAAGGCCTCTCAGCCATCTACATAGAGTAATAAGCGTTAGAAACGTGTAGTTAACGCTGTACTTACTACAGACGCCTTAGGTGCCACATTAGCAGCTCTAACTAAAACTACGCAGCGCGGCCGCAACGTTAAGCTTCTATATAAATATAAATAGTGCAGGTTAGTCGTAAGCATTAATATAGCACTCTACTATAAAATAGTATAATAATAGCAATTATGTTAGATATACAGCGTTATTTTAATTAAGGTGTTATGGTGTTCAGCGGGGCGTTGACTGAATCCGGGCGTTGAGTGCACGGACACGTTACTACTACTACTCCAGCGTTCGATGCGCCCTCGTCTGCAGCATTATCTCCGAAGTGCTGTCATGACAGCAGAATTGTCAAAAAGCGCGTGGCTGCAATAAAATTCACAACTGTGCATCCACAAATCGCATGCTTTGTGCACGGAAGGTAGTGTTTCGCACCACCTAATGCACGCTACGGGCCAATGCACGCGCTAGTACTTTACCCCTTAATCAACACTATATTTTCGCTGCCTTATAACTCAACCGATATGGATCCGATTAACAAAGTAATTAAAGAAATTAAATCCCTAGAGCCATGCAAAACTTTCTCTTACGCAATAATTACGAAAAAGTATAGTGTTATTCGTACAACGCTAATGCGCCGGCATAAAGGGATTACAGTCTTAAGAATAACACGTATCTCTAACACCTAAAAGCTTAACCCATAACAAGAGGCAGAGCTTGTAAAGTACATAGAAGGCCTTATAGCTCGTCGGCTACAACCTACAAGGGAGATGGTACGAAATTTCGCCTCTGCGATAGCAAAACAAGACGTAGGCCAGAACTAGGTTACCCGATTTATCGCCCGGCACAAGAACAATATTAAATCACACTAGACTACTAGAATAGACCGTGACCAACACAGAGCTAATTTAGGGGATAAATATTAGTAATTCTTTTAACTTCTGCATGACAAGATAGAGGAATACAAGATACAGCCTTAGCACTTGTACAATATGGATGAGAAAGGCTTCCTTACTAGGATTATTAGAAGAAGCAAAAGGATCTTTAGTAAAGCAATATAGGATAGAAAGGAAGTAAGAGAAGCTCTTTAAGATAGGAATTAAGAGTGGATAACCTTATTAGCATGTATATGTGGTGATAGATCCTCTCTCCCGCCCGGGCTTCTTTTTGCCTCAGCCAACTCATCCATCCAATCCTCTTGGGTAGAAGGCGTACGAGCAGGAAAACATGAGGCCTTTATTAGCTTATTTCTAAATGGATGGAGCAACAATGATATAGGCCTTGCATGGCTAGAACAGGTGTTTGATCGATACACTAAAGAGAAGGCTCAAAAGGATAGACGCGCATAGAGGTTACTTATCCTAGATAGTTATAGATTTTATATTATAATGGATTTTATTAACTACTATAACCAGAATTGAATTCTGCTTATAGTATTTCCTCCTTATTTAACTCACAGGCTTTAACCACTAGATGTGGTAATATTTAAGCCTCTCTTAACAGACTACTCTAACGCGCTTATAAAACACCTCCACAACGCCTAAGGACTAGTCTTAATAGTTAAAGGAGACTTCTTTCTTCTATTTTAGCAGGCCTAGACCTCTTCCTTTAGAGAAGAGCTTATTCTTAAAGCTTTTAAGGCCACTAGTATATAGCTAACTAACGGAGAGGTTATCCTTAAGAAATTCATTAAATTAACTCTAGAACCTTAAGATTCACGAGAGAGCTCTACCTTAGTACTTAGTGGGAAGAACTAGCACAAAATCAAAACTATTATATAATCTTAAGTTAAAGATTAGAGTAGTAAAGACGTTTAGAAGCTTCAACGTTTACTCTACTATATTATAGTTTAAAATAACCTCTTCTACACTGAAGTAGAAGGCCTGCGGCAGGCTGTTTTATTAACAAGAAAACATAAGAAGAAGAGCAAGACTCTTAACTTTTAATAGAGAAAGGAATACTATAGTAGTGCAGTGTTCTAGTCACCTTTAAAGATAAGGGAGGCCTGGTTCCGTGAGAGGATTAAGAAATAAGAAGAAAAAGAGTAATAACTTAAGAGAGCTTGTACGAAGGTAGAGAAGGCTTAATAAAAAGTTCTTAAGCTTTAAGAAAAAGAAGAAAGAGAAAGGTTAAAAATTAAAAAAAAGGAGGAGAAAGAGAGGATTAAAGCTAAGAAATAGACTACTCAGGAACGTTAAAGAATTAAGAAAGATAACTCTAAGAAGGCTATACAACCTTCTTAAAAGGGAAAGAGGAAGGCCCTAAAGCCTCTTTTAAAATAATAAAAGAAAAAGGCCCAGGTTTAGGTTATTACAGAGGTTAAGGATGCGGAGACCTAGAATCCTTTACACGTAATTACGACCTAGGGTGGCCGCAACATTAAGCTTCCGTTAAAATTTAAATAGTATATCTTTTTCGTAGCAGTTTATTTAGTTATATAATAAATTATTAAAATAATTTAGCTATCGTGCATGGTTTAGAAACTTATTATTGTTGTGAGAGTGATTTGGTGTTCCGCGTGCATTGGCCCGTAGCGTGCATTGGGTGGTGCGAAACACTACCCTGCCGAGACAGTCAGTGCGCCGCGACACTAACGCGCCACCCCAACAGATGTAGCACCTCAACTTTGACGCGCCGCATCTCCACTAATATGGATCCGATTAAGGCTGCAATCATCGCTATCGACTCACGAGAACCTAGAGAAACTTTCTTATATAGAAAAATTGCAGAAAAATTTAGTGTTATGTAGTTAACATTAACGCGCCAGCATAGACGCGCCATACAGGCGCGTACATAGCTACTACAGACTCGCTAAAATCTTAACTAATAATAAGAATCTAAGCTTCTATAGTATATATAACGTCTTACTTAGAAAGGTCTACCTCCTACGCGTTAGATAATCCAAAACTTTATATTAATTATTACTAAAAAGGATATCTCTATATAATAGGTTAATTACTTTATTAAGCGCTACCCTAACTCCCTAATCTTGCGATAGACGACTAGGCTAGATAGTAATTACTATAACGCTAATTTAGACGCAAGATATAGGCTCTACTTTAAGCTTCTATATAAGAAAATTATAAAGTATGGCATAGAGCCTTAGTATACCTACAATATGGACGAAAAAGGCTTCCTACTCGGCATCACTGGCAGGTCAAAAAGGATCTTCGACAGGCCTATATATGAGAGTCGCCAAGTGAGGCAATCTATCCAGAATGGTAGTCGTGAGTGGATCTTGCTCATCGCATGTATATGCGCCGATAGATCTACTGTTAATCTATTACTAATCTATCGATCTAACGCTGAGACTCTATAATTAAGCTAGGTTAAGGAAATTAACGTTAATTCTTATAGAGTCTTTATCACCTTATTAACCTCTAGATAGTTAAATAACGAGATAAGGCTTTAATAGCTAAAACAGGTGTTTAATCGCTGTACTAAGGAGAAGGCTTGACGGCAGTGGCGACTCTTAGTCCTTAATAGGTATAGATCTCACGTTACTATAAATTTTATTAACTACTATAATTAGAAAAGATCCTCCTTGCGATATTTCCCCCTCACGCCACTCATACGCTGTAGCCTCTAGACGTCTATATGTTTAAGTCTCTTTCTACCGCCTACTCCGACGAGCTCTCCGCATACCTGTATAGGAGTTAAGGGCTATTAATAATTACTAAAAGAGACTTATTTACACTATTCTAGAGGGCTTAGACAACGTTAGTTACGCCGTAATTAATTACTAAAGCTTTTAAGTGTATAGGTATCTCGCCGCTAGATCCTATACTAATCCTTAGTTAATTTAATAAAGATAAGTTTCTAGAATAGAGATCGCGTAAAAGCTCTACTTTAGTACTTAGCGCGTCTAATTAGCGCAAAATCGATTAGCTTTTAAAGGTTGTTGTTAATATAGGGGGAGGTAATAAGGCCAAGAAGCTAAGTTACACTATATACTTAATCTCTATATAGAAGTAGCTCCTAGAGCATAAGAATCAGGGGCTACGAGAAGCCCTCACAAACTAGAAATAGCGTTAAATAAAGGGCAGGACTCTACCTTTTAAGCAGCTAGATAAGTAGCATAGAGGATCTGTTTTCTAGTCACCTGCCCGCATACAGAGGGCGCGCGATTCTCTCAGCTAACAAAAGGCTAAAAAGCAATAACTACAACTCTAGAAAAGTAAGCAGAGAGAGATCTAGATAGTAAATAGGTAGCTTAAAGCTTGTCTACTATAGGAGAAGCGTGTTACGCGTGTAGTAGCTAGAAATACGCGCGCTAAGGAGAAAGCTAATTAGGCTACTAAGTAACGCCTCCGTTAACAGGCTCGTAAGGCTTAATAATAACTTTAAAAACGTCTTAAATTGCTAAAAAGGGAAGCTAGAATGCTTTAAAAGCTACTTATATAATTATAAAAAGGAAGAAGCCTACGCCGGCATCTGTACGCGTTAATAGAGTAATATCTACGCTATTAGCGCCAGCATCGCGTAGTAGCTAAATAATTAGAATACTAAGCAGATATCTATAATTTAACTAGCTAGTAATCTTCTATAGCTCTATAAAATCTTAACTCTAGAAAATTTCGCGATAAAAGCTTTTGTGTAAAACTCTATAGCCTTATGTTGCTGGCTGCGGTGCTGGTGTTGGGGTGGCGCGTTAGTGTCGCGGCGCACTAACTGTCTCGGCAGGGTATAAGTTTGACGCCCAAAGCTTAACTTTAGATTTTTATTAAATTTATAAGTATTCTTCTAGCACCTTTAGCTCCTTAAGCACCTAGCCTCTTATATTAAATTTAATTACTTCTACCCGTCGCGGGATAAGTAGATTTTAATATAACTATAAACTAAAGCTGCGAAGCAGCACACGAAGTTAAAGGACTTACGTAGATAGATACTATAAAGGCGACGCCTAGACCTGCGAGGAGATAGAACCCTCCCTAGTAAGTAATTAAAAAGAAGTCCTAATAGACACTCGACGCTAGTAAGACTATCTTTACTAAATAAAGAAGTTATAGAAATAAGAATAGGACTTTTTACTAAAGGTCCGCGTCTTAGCGCGAATGATTATACGCAGCAAGCTATTAGCTTATAAAGGAGTAATAGCTAGGGAAATAAAAGGATAGCCTCTCTATTTATAACTAAACTTTAAGTATTAAGAGTTAATAAGAATAAAATATAGTAATTCCTAAGCAAGATTAAAGCACTCGTTAACCTTTAAGATACCCTTTAGACTCTGCTATAAAAAGTAAGAGGACTAACTAAAGAAATAGTAAGGGAGCGCTAAGAACCCCTAATAACACGATAATACTCTTAAGAGATAGGAGGTACGAATTAGCTATTAAAAGTAGACTAATAGATAGAGCTACTAGAGAAATTAATAGTAGAGCTTATCTTAAACTAAGGAAGAAGCCGCCGCCCTAAGATCCTTAACTTAGCCTATTTTAATAGCGAACGATAGGATTACTACTACTTTAAAATAGTAATGCGATATAAGCTCCTAGAGGATAGGGACTGCCTTAGAAATATACCTAGATATATTATTAGTTAATTAACAGGACGTGCAGCGACGGTGGGAATTATATACCTAGACCACTACCTAGGGTGCACCGAAGCTAACCTCTAGGAGCTGCTAGACCGTAACTTTCGTAACTACCTAGCGGAAGAAATCGCGCGTAACCGCTTACTTATAATATAATAAGGGAACTAGAAGCTTCGTAACTTTAACCTTAACTTTAATAACTATGCTATAGAAGCTAAGGAGCATAGTTAGGAGATCCTAAAGAACCTATACCTTTAGAGCCTCCGCGAGGACTTACGGGACTAAATAGTTATAGTAAATATAGATAACAATTAGGACCTGTAAGGGGTCTAAAAGAGGGTTAATAAGGTTAAAGAAAACCTCTTTTAAAATATATTATAGCTGCTAAAGTTTTCTGCTAAGAACGGGGCGCTAGACGAAATAGATTAGGAACCCACCTAAGCTAACCCTGGAAGAATGTCTGGCCGACGAAGCCAAGACGAAAGACACTAAGCAATAGATAGAGCTACAGGACACAGGTCTAGTAATACTTAGAAATAAGCCACGTAGGTGTCGCGCGAGGTAATAGAAACCTGTAAAAAGAATAGTTCCTGTTTCTATTATAGAGATATGGGACATCGCGTAAAGTAGTGTAAACTTTTACTTATAATAAAGCTAGCATAAGTTCGCGCCGCTATACCTGCTACTAAGGGATCTTTTAATAAAGAGTTTAATGTAGCCTTTACTAATTTAGAAAACTAAGTCCTCTTAGTAATAGTTGCTGCTAGGAGGCAGAAGTAGAAAAAGGGTAAAAGATAAGTTTTAATAACTTTTAAAGGCTATAGCTAGACTTAATACTAGTAATAGTATACTTGCTTATTAATAACATTATGTTTACATCAATAATAATTAATTTAGGTTATTTAACCTTTAGATTTATATTAAAAAAATTTATAACGAAAGCCCACCTACAGCGTAAGAACCTACCCTATCTACGAGAGGTTATTAGTATTAGAGGCATGCGACTCTTCGTACGCGAAGTAGTCTAACTAAAAGTAGATATTAATAGCTATATAGAATTAATATGGCTATATGTCTTACCTAACGACAGGTTGTACGACCTAATCCTCGGCCTAACCTAAATAAAGAAGAATAGGGTTAAACTAGCCTTAGCGAAGAAATTAATCTAGATTAGAAGTTCGGGCACCCGCATCCGTGACTAAGAAGGCAAGAAACTATTAATAAAGCCTTAAAGGGTATTAGCCGCAGCTTTTATAGCCCTAGATTAGCGTAATTAACGCCTAGGAAACGGGGCTAAGGTATTTTCCGTATTAATAAAGGATATATAGAAGGCGTTAACCCGCAAGCTAAAGGTGAACCTATAGGAGTTATTACCTAAAGCTTTTAAGGACTTATGGCGTATCTTTTATAGGGAACAAGCTGACAAGCTCCCCCCGCACTATGGACCTAGAGTAGATCTTTTTATCCCTCTCGTGGAAAAAGATGGCGAGACCCTAAAGATCCCCTACAGCCCTCTATTTAATATGTCTCGCGAAGAGTTGCTCGTCCTTTAAAAAGAGCTTATTAAATACTTAGATAAAGGCTTTATTTAGGTAAGCAAGTCTAGCGCCGCCGCCTTAGTATTATTTACTAAGAAATCTAGTAGAGGACTGTGCTTCTACGTTAATTATTAAGCTCTAAACGCTATCTTAAAGAAGGACTAGTACCCTCTACTATTAATTAGCAAGACCCTTTAGCTCCTCGCGAAGGCTAAATAGTTTAGTAAACTTAATATAATCTAAGCCTTCTATAAGCTTTAGATAGCGAAAGGCGAGGAATAGAAGACGGCGTTTAGAACCTAATTTAGTCTTTATAAGTAGCTAGTAGTTCCTTTTGGCCTAGCTAACGCGCTAAGTACGTTCTAGTAGTATATTAACTAGGTGCTAAGGGAGCACCTTAATAACTATTACTTAGCGTATATAGATAACGTTCTTATCTTCTCTAGTGGCAGCCGAAAAGACCATAAAGAGAAAGTACGTACTATAATCTAAAAGTTAGGGGCCGCAGGACTATACTTAGATATTAAGAAATCTAAGTTCTGCGTTAAAAAGACTAAGTACCTTAGATTTATTATAGAAGTTAATAAGGGCGTAAGCATAGACCTAGATAAAGTCTAAATAATTTAGGAATAAGAGCTACTAACTTTAGTAAAGGGAGTCTAGAGCTTTATAGGCTTTGCGAACTTCTATTAGAGATTTATATAAGACTTCTCTAGCATAGTAAGCCCCCTTATAAAGCTCACTAGTAAAGGAGTAGAATTTGTTTAGGGACAAGAGTAGTAGCACGTATTTAACTTTTTAAAAATAGCGTTCTGTACGGACCCTGCGCTGGCCCACTTCGACCCCGAACAAGAATTAGTACTAGAAGCAGACGCCTCTGGCTAGTCGACTGGGGGATACTTCTCCTAGTACGATAACGACGGGATTCTGCGCCTAGTGGCTTACTTCTTAGCGAAGAATAGCCTGGCAGAATGTAACTACGCTATCCACGATAAAGAGATACTTATAGTTATTAAATATGTAGACGAATAAGACTATATATATCGAGTAGTAAAGCACCTTACGGTCTACACTAATTATAAGAACCTTATGTATTTCGCTACTAAACGAAGGTTGGACGAACAACACGTTTAGTAGGCAGATATACTTAGCTATATTAATATGACGTTTATATATAGACTAGAGTTAGTAAACTTTAGGGCGAACGCCTTCTCCTAGAGGGACTAAGACCTGCTAAAGGATGGCGGAGATAATAGATTAAAGTTAAGGCACTTTATGCTTTTTTAGGAGACTACTAAGAAAAATAGCTTAAAGTCTTTTATCCCCTAAACACCTACTACTATAGAGGAACCTAACTATATTAAAGTAGATAAGGACCTAGTGCTCGCTTACCTAACACGCCCTAAACTACCTATATTAACCCTTTAAGGAGGCAATAGCCTTGCTAAGCGACGCGAACTAGACTTTAATACTATATAGTAAGAGGTAGAACGCGATAAAGATAGTGCGTATAGTAAGATAAAGGCCTATGTTAAGAATAGGCTTAGGAAGTTCGAACCCAGGTAGAAGTTATCCGTTAGTATCTCGGAATGTAGTATAGATGACCAAGGGTACCTACGCTACAGGTCAAGACAATAGGTACTAGAATTAGAACCTCTACGGACGAAGCTAATAGCGGTCGCGCATAGTTCCCTAGCTTCAGGACACTTAGGACAAGAAAACACCTACAGTGGGTCGTCAAAAGTCTTGCACCACCGTGGGAACTAGGCCAAATTGGGAGATATTTGGCGCATCTTCAAGAATACATAACTTAACGATTTGTATATAGATTTTAACGATTTTTAATTCTCCGTCATGCTAGAGATATTCTCTACTTAATACTTTGTTTGCCAGCCGTGCGCGCGTCGTACGGCGGAGAGGCGGCTGGGCATGCTGTAAATGAGCTTCTTGATAAGCGCATTCGGTACTGCCCACCATGCTTCATGAATAGCGTCGCATAAAGCTTCTTGTGCCTCTGCGGAGTCACCCATTGTACGGAGCTCTGGATGAAGCTTATGTATGAGCTTTTTCATGTATTGCCATATATGCTCGATGGGGTTGAGGTCTGGAGAATACGGAGGCCACTCCATGGTCCAGATGCCATGTGACTCCAGGAACAACTTGACTTTGCGCGATCTATGGATGCCCGCGTTGTCTTGCATAAATATTTGCCCAGGACGATAATGAGGCAATAGACCTTCTCGTAGTGTTTTTATGTACGATTCAGCGCTGTACCCATGCCGGGGAGCGTCTAGATCGCGCTGCATGATGACAATTGGACTTCTTCGAGGATGGCCACGTTCGTCGAGCCATATAGCGCCCCAGACCATCTGGCATATACCAGACGATTTAGAAACCTTAGTAATCATCTGTCTGCTGTATTTCTTAGCTAGGTATTAAAAACACTACTTAGTGTCGCCGCCGGCGTTGCGTTGCACAGAGCACTTGTCCGAGAACTTAATGCAGCGTCGCCGAAAATTAAAATTACGCCACGTACATACAAAGGCACGCCTTATTTTTGCATGCGATTCAGATAACCTGGGTCGCTTCGCGCAGCGCTAGTTTGTTATGTTTTTCTTCTTGAGCGTACGATATATGGTGGAGTGTGAAGGTGGCCGAGGACGCGTCGGGGTAGCTGTCGCGAGACCTGCCTCTGCAGGCAGCTCTGCATATGTAATCTTGGGGTATTTTCGTACGGCATGCTTCAGACGATGAGCATCTCGCTCATGAAGTACTTTTGGACGCCCTGAGCGTTGCAGCGATGCTGTGGTTTGGTGTTTTCGCCAGCGCTGCAGCGTACGCGTTATGGTGCTTCGATTGACGCCGAACAAGTTGGCGATCTCCTGGTGTTTCTCGCCGCGCCAACAACGATCGAGGATCAGGCGTCGATCGCTCTCTATTAATTCAGACAAGCGCATTCGATTGCAGGTGTTTTTAAAAAAAAATCGGACAAGATTTGGTAGAGGTAGAGCGCGTTAAAGTTGTGCAGCGTTGCGCGCGCGAGCGTGTTATAGGGTAGATGCGTTAAGCGAGGTGCAATACTTTTGACCTAGTACTGTATAAGATCCTCGCTCGAGACTACTTCTTCCCGGGGATGTCTAACCAAGTGAGGCAGTACATCAAGAACTGTGATGTCTGTGGAAGAACCAAACCATGGAGAGAAGCAAAACAGGGCCTGCTAAAGCCCTTACCACTACCCAAACAAGGATAGAAGGATATTACAATAGACTTTATTACTACCCTACCCAAGAGCGATAGCTGCACGAATATTATAGTAATTATAAATAGACTTAGTAAGGACCCTAAGTTTATTAGTCTCCTAAATCTTAATATACCTACAGTCACGATAGCGTTCCTTTAACACTAGGTAGTAGACTACTTCTTCCCCTCCTCTATTATATTGGACCGCGGGGGACAATTCGTGAGCGAATTTTAGACTACACTCTATAAATAAGTAGGTATTAACTAAAGACTGTCTATAGCAAAGCACCCGGAGACGGACGGACAAATAGAACGAATAAACTCTGTCCTTAAAGCCTACCTCTAGGCGTACTATAACTAGTAATAAGACAATTAGATGAAGTGGCTTCCTATAGCCTAAATAGCTATTAAAGGGCGAGAAGCTATATTAACGGGAGTTAGCTTATTTTTCCTATTTTATAGCTAGAACGTTAAACTAGTTAAGAACTTCGGGGCATGGAGATTAGCCTTAGAGCTTAAAACTAACGTAAAGAAGGCTATAAAGGCAATAATAAAGAAGTTTAAGAAAGTTTTTAACTTCGCCTAGGCAAAAATAATAATAGCCTAATAAGAATAAGAGCGCCTAGTAAACTGTTAACGTAAGAACGCTCTAATCTTAAAGAAAGAAAATAAGGTATAGCTAAAGTATAAAGACTACCTCTAAAACTAACGTCCAAGCAAGAAGCTTAACTAGAAGTAAAAAAAGTTTACTATAAGAAAGGTAATAAACTCTTACGTAGTAAAACTAGACGTCCTGCCGAACATGCACCTAAGGTTCCACATAAATAGGCTAAAGTTAGCCTTGTTAAACCCTCTCCCTAGCTAAACTACTAATAACGCCTAGCCCGAAGCAATTATAATAGAAGAGGGGAAAAAGGAGTATAGTATAGTTAATATATATAAAGAACGCTAGTCCCGTAAAGGCAAGAGGGTAGAATACCTAATATAATAGGAAAACTACTCCTAAAGAACTTAGGAACCTTATAGAAACCTTAACTAAGCTACTGCGTTAAACCGTTAGGAGAAGTTTACTAAGCTATATTAAAATCGCAATAGAAAACTCCTAATAGGATTCTATCGCGATATCCCCTAAATTAGCTTCTATTAGGGCCTAAAGGAGGCTCTACGATGCCTGCCTTACTAAGGTAAAGAACCTAGCTAGATAAAGGTATTTAAAATAAGGGTAGGAATAACATCGTTAGGGGATAAAGTTAAGTATTAGGGAAGGAAGTTAAAAAGGAATCTTAAAAAAGTAACTTAAAAAACTTTTAAAACTACTAGGGATAATAAGGGGACTAAATAATTCTTATAGTAGTAAGGGATAACTCTTATAAAAGAAGTAAGCTTTAGAAGTAAACTAAAGCAAGAAGAAGAGAGGAACTAGGCAAAAGGGGTATCTTTAGCTACTAAAGGAATAGTAAAACCCTTCTTAATAACGTTTAGGTCTACTTCTCTGCCCTCTAACACACTGCTAGGGTCGGGGAAGCTATTATCCTCCTTACTTAGGCGCTCCCTAATTATAATAGCCTAAAGCCACTAGCGCAAGCCCTAGTAAGCTTAAGTAGGTATATTAGCTCCCGCGAGGATATTATCTATTATCTAGAGACTATCTATTATAATGCCCTTATCTACCACCACGAACTTGCTAAAGAGCTATACGATGTTAGCCTTAAAAGATAGCTTTATTATTTAAAAGGAACTTATAGAAGGGTTCTTACACTCTTAATAGAATACTTTAAAGTTAGTAGTATAAATTTAAAAAAGGTTAGAAGTCTTCTTAACCGCGATAGTAATGCGCTTTAAGAGCTAAATAGCCTTAAAAGAAAAAGTAATAAGGCCTAAAATAGTAGTAGTCTTGCTCTTAAAGGAGGTATAGTAATTAATAATAGTAACCTTACAAGCAGAATAGAACGCGTTAAGGTTAATAAGAAAGGTTTTCTATTCCTAGCTACTCTTTAAAATCTTATTTATAAGGTAGCCCGTACTAATAATTATAATATTAGTAAACTTTTCGCGGCTAACTTTATTAAGGGCAGGCTAAATCTAGGTAGGGGAAGGAGTTAGTAAAGCACACCTTAAAGTTATCTAGAATAAGTTAGACTAAAGTATACTTATCTAGTGTAGCTAGTAAGCTTATAGGTATGGCACTCCTCGCAGGACACTATCTTGCCTGCTAGCACCCACTAATAGACACGTCTATAAGTAACATAATTAATATACTAGCGCTCGATTATCGCGCGTAGCAAGATTAAATCCTAGAAGCTAAGCTTGTCGAGTTAGCGAGTGCGCACACCCAGGCTAATAAAAAACTAGGAAGGAGGTTAGAAGAGTAAGAAGGCAAGTTAGAAGGTAGGAAGAAATAGAAAAAGCGTAGAAAAAGGTCTAGAACTTACTTTACGAGCTTTAAAAAGACTAAACTTCTTAGTAAGCTAGCTAAGAAGGATTGCGCTAGTGTTAAATATAATAGTTTTATCTTAAGAAAGCTTAGTCTTCTTAAGTTAGTAGCTAGGTAACTATAACGGGGACAGGCCTTCCTTTATTTTATTATTAAAGTTAGTAGCACGCCTCTAACGCTTAAATATTTTTATTGCGTAGCTATTACGCGAAGGGCTAGCTATCTTATTAAAATAGTAAGGGGAATTAGGTCGCGAAGTTAGGGAAAACTAAGTTAAAAATAAGACGTTATAGCGCACAAAGTTAAGCTAAGAAAAAAGAAAGAGCTTAAAAGAGTAAGGTCTAGAAGCTAAGTAAGAAGTAGTTTTATGTATATAATAATAAGTAAACGCACTAGCGCGAATATACTACTATAATAACTACTTATAGTAAGGACATAAAATTAGACACGCGAGAACAAAACTAGTAAGAGGTTTATAATAGCAAGAGAATTATAAGTAGATAATAAAACAACCGCAAAGCTACATAAATAAGATAAGATACGGAGATTTCTTTTTTTTACCCTTAATTGAGGGAAGGGAGGTATATAATAAGCTACGCCTAGTTATTACCTTAGATCCTTAACCCTCGGTTATGCAAACCCTAGATATATAAGTTCGACGCCCGAAGCTTAACTTCGGACTCTCTATCGAATTCATAAGTATTCTTCTGGCACCTTTGGCTCCTTGAGCACCCAGCCCCTTACAGCTGCCACATGCTATCGCTTAAGGCTTAGGGTCTGTTCGGTGGCCGCAATCTCAACCTTGATTTCATCTCGCTATACCAAAAGTGGGTAGACTAAGATAAAATTAATATTATATTTAGTTTAAACATAATTTTAATATTACAAATAAAGGTCTTATCTTATAAGATAGCCTTAGCTAAATTAACCCTTATTAGTATTAATAAACATTTTATTTATACTTATTTAAGCGTAAAATTATAATTTTAACTAAGCTTAAAATTTTAAGCTTAATTTTATATTATTTTAGCGTTTTTAACTTTTATAATACTTAGTAAAAAGAATTTTATAAATTTTATAAAAGTATTAATTAACGCTACTAAGACAGCCTCTGCCTCCCTTATAAAAGTAAATAAGTATAAAGATAATATATATTTAGGAGTAGTATAGCTAGCTAGGCGTCTTATTAATAACTTATATTTATATAAAAAGACTTAATAGTAGTAAAGGACGTTTAAATAGCTTATTACGTACTATAAGCTATATATTAGAAATAGCTAAATAATTAAAATAGAAAAAAGTACTTACCTTTCTATACGTCTACGCGTAGGACGCTAGCTAGCGAAAGGCTAAGCACTACTATAGGCACTTACTAAATATAATTACTACGTACGTATATAAAAACTTAGCTTAACTTTTGTAACAGGAACAATCGCTCGTCGACACGAGAACCCTTGGCCAGTCAAGACAGGATTCGAGATCATCCGAAAACCGACACTCATCCGTATCGGACCAATTTCGGATCTATCAGACCGATGGGGAACTACGAATCCGATTCGGACCTATTTCGGATCCATCAGACCGACGGTCAACCTATGGCAGTTATGTGCTAGCTAGCCATCTGGGAAGAGGTGTATTTAGAGGAGCTTGGGGCCTTTGTAGTTCAGTACCTTTTCCGTATCCTTTCGTACCAGGCCTATAGGCACTTAATTCATTCGAGGCTACATTCTTATACACGCACTCCCACATGCCTCTGCTAGGAGATACGCCAACATCGATCCTTTGAGTGACCTGCGCCGATACAACTTTAGCTAACGCTAGTAGTAACTTTTATAAAGTCTTTATTATAGTATTTTAGCTATATCTAGAAGTAGTATAGTTACTTTTTGTTAAGGTCCCAAAGAGATAGCTAATCCCTAAGGGGCTAAGGTTGGTTCTCGGGCAGGAGTACTGGTAGGACGAGAGAGGGTCGTAGTAATAGCTTGCGCTTGTCACTAGGGCGTTAGTATCGAAGGCGTGTACAGCACGATCAAATCAACAAGGTTGCTTATTTAGATCCAAACGATAGATTAATAAACAGGTTAAATACAAGTAGAAGAAACTCCTTCTTGCGTTCCTATATACTTCCTCTGCTCGACATGCTCGAAGCGAGCATAGCGAGCAGATATCTTGGCTCCTGCGCCTGCTCAACTTGCTCGAAGCGAGCATGTCGAGCAGTCACGTGACCTTCCAGGTAAGCTGCCCCCATTGGTCGCCTGTAGACCATGGGCGCTCTGGAGCCTAGCCAAGTGTCTGTAAGATTAGATCTTAACACTTTTTAGTAATATTTTAAAAGCTATTTATAATAACTTAAAATATATATTAATTTTTAAGGACTACGTAAGAGCTCGAAATAAGTTAAATTTTAAAATTTATATACTACCTTAAATAATCTAATAGTGTTTTAGCTACTAATTTTGGAGGTCTACGCCGCCGTTTTCGGACGCAAACTTGCCGCTAAACATCCCTACCTACTCGCCCCACACGCCAACCAGAGGTTGGCCCTGCGCAGCCCAACGTAACTTTATAGCCTAACGTAACTTTATATAGAGAATCGAAATTAATCTAGTCTTTTAACAGCGTAGACTTTAATTATATAGGCTAATATACAGTAGAGTTGGTGTAGCAAGTAGGGCAGGATCTACAGTTATCTCTCTAAGAGATAGGACCTATCGGGGCTAATTTTATAGGCTCTGTAAGTAGGCGTCTTTGTACGTTTTTGCAGCCTTTCGAGCAACCTTTTAAGCCTTAAGCTCTATATATTAATTAATTACTTATCGCGCTGCTTTGACGGTCACTACACTACCTTTTTATACTAGCTTTTTATCTTTAATCTACCTTTTTTAGCGTTGTTAAGCTGCTACGGTAATATCTATAAAGTCGCGCTGGGCTAGCGCGAGACTATCGATTAGCAATTGCGAGCTTTCTAGGAATTTTGTAAGCCTCCTGCTTAATATATTGCTTCTCTCTAGGGCGCGCGACATTTTTTGATGCTGCCGCTGATATGCTGTAGGTGTATTGGCGATAGGGCTCGAACTAATAGCAGATAGAACTAATAGGAATGGCGTCCGGATAGGTGCTAGCAGCTTCATGTAAACAAGCTCTAGATTAAATAGAAAGATCCTAGCTTTCTCCCAGGCGCTTAGGATTATGCTGCGCTTAAATATATCCATCCTAATCCCATGGATCGCATGTAGAAATTCGACTTTGTTAAAGTCTATATAGCCAGTTCGGGTGGCCATCTCTATAGCCTTTTTGTAATTCTGCTTTAATGGCTAAAAACAGACGACGTCTAGAGGCTACAGATAATATAATAAATATGGCAATAGTAAGAAGGGGAGTATCTTATAATCATCGCAGAACTATATAAACTTAATAGTAAGGTGGCTACTAAATCTATTAAATATAAGTAATTACTATGCGCCTTTCTAGCGCGCGCGCGTTTGTATTTTAAAGAACTTTAGCTACTTTATTAAGATAAAGTTATTAGCGTATCCTAATATTAATATAGCGATTATATAGCTATTAGGCAGCGCCGTATTTATATACTAGTAATAAAGGTAATTAACGGCCTATACAACAAGCATGGGTTCGAGCACCTGTTAGGATCTGTATTTAGCATCACCAGGCTAACATTCTGAGACGGCCAAGGTCTTATGGGAGCCAATGGTGGCACAGCAATGGGCAGGTCACGTGACTGCTCGAAGCGCTTGAAGCGAGCAAGTTAAGCATATATAGAAAGCCAAGGCTGCGCTTAACATGCTCGAAGCGAGCAAGTTGAGCATGCTAAGTATATAGGAACATAAGGATAGACTCTTCTACCTTATATTTAACTTATTTATTAATTTATCGTTTAGATTTACTTAGGCTCTTGTTAATTTAATTATAACGTACCTTACTTTAATACTAACACCCTATTAATAAGCGTAAGCTATTAATACACTCTTTCTTATTTTAATATTGCTCCTGCTAGAGAACTAAC
Organism: Bimuria novae-zelandiae CBS 107.79; assembly: GCA_010015655.1. Taxonomy (NCBI): domain Eukaryota; kingdom Fungi; phylum Ascomycota; class Dothideomycetes; order Pleosporales; family Didymosphaeriaceae; genus Bimuria; species Bimuria novae-zelandiae. Next base: position 755,194 of record ML976680.1, read on the forward strand.
CTTAACCCTATTTCGGACTAGCTACCCGTAGGGACTTAATATCTTGAACACCCCTAATATAAGCGAATACGAGACCCTTTCTAATGCACTAGATATTATTCTAAGAAACACTCTAGATAATAATAATAACGATGCTACTATTACCTATATTAAGGGAAGCCTTTACGCCAAACCTAATCTCTTTTATAGAGACTATAAATATACAGAACTATAGATCTTATAGCTTAACCTCTACTTCCACGGAACGAAGAAGGAATAGAATAAAGCTAATAAGACTATTTTTGTGGCATCCTATATAAAAGGACCAGCCCTTGCATAGATTCGACCGTATCTTAACTAATACCTAGCTAAGGAGAACTCGGAAGGAGATGCTATTAATAAAATTATAAAAGACTACAACAAGTTCTATAAGAAAGTTAAATAGTACTTTAGAGTAGCTAATTAGGAGGCTATTACTAAAAGAGCTATCTAGTAACTTAAGCAAGTCCGCTTAGCTGCTAAATACGACTCTAAATTCCGCAGGCACGCTAATTAAATCTATTAAAATAAAGTAACTTTTATAACTATATACCGTTAAGGACTTAAGCCTAACTTACGCGAAGAACTACTGCGTAGCGGAGCAAAGATAGATACACTAGAAGCACTATTAAAGGAAGCTATTAAGATTAATAAGGAATAGTACGAACTAAAATGCGATATATAATAGAACTAGTTAGGACGATAAGGCTATAGACCACCCTTAAGCTACGACAATTATCGCAATCAATAAACTTCTAGGCCGAGACAAGACAACTACGGACCTTAGCCAATAGAAGGAATCTAGTACTATAACCAAATTAATATAATTAGAAAAGGAACAGGAAAGTCTCTAGGCTATCGCAAGAAGCCTAACCAAAGACGTATCTCAGATGGAACCCGACGACAATAGGGGACCGAGACACGTACTTGTTTTACGTGTGGCAAACTAGGCTACATAGCTAGGAACTGCAGATCTAAGAATAAGGTTATTAAATAGTTAAACGTACTAACTGTCAAGGACGCGGACGCGACTAACGAAGAATAGTAAGTTATTAGTACTATTAAATAACTTAATAACTAAAATAGGGACTTGGAGCGAACGGACTCGCCTGACTCTTAGCTATACGAGGATGTAGAAGAAGGATTAGAGGTAGAGCAAGAGGAACTAAAGAAACGCGCCCCTACACTGTATCTAAATATAAGAAGACTTACAGATAAGGAAGAATATAATATATTCTAATTCTTAGATTAATATTAACCGCGTAAAACTAATTTTAGATTTATAGTAACTAAGCTAAATGCGATACGCACTAAACTAATTAGCCTAGTAATATAAGAATTTATAGACTACGGTTATAAACACTAGGACCTAAAGAAGAAATACCCTATTAAGAATCTTAGCTACAAACTAATATACGACCTAGACCACCAAAATCCTAATTACGGAATCCTTAGATAGAGATTCTATACCGCTAACGCATGCAATACGCATCTTTACGCTAAATAGTATAGATACTTCCCACGACCGCAGAAACGATGTAGATAGGAATAGTTTAATTACCTAATCGCCAAATGCAACGCGCACCTATAGGATAAAAGAGAAGTAAAATACTTCTTATATCTTAGTAAAACCTAGAAACTTACTTATACTATGTTAATTAATAATAAATGCATGTTAAAGATTTGGCAGACATACTTACACCCAGACTATATAACGCATTGATAGGATAAAGCACTTTTTAGATTTAGATCTAGTGACTATCACGGAGAACTAGTGCGCATGGACTAATAAGAAGGAAGGAGCTACGGTGAAGCAACCCGAATAATAGCACGATACTGCCAACCACGGGATAAGAACGGCAATCTTTAGCCTACTAAGCTATCCACTAAGGAAGTGTCTTTTTTAGACCTAAGCTCAAGCGAGAAGACGCCTTTAAGGAATTAAATGCTATAAATAGTTAAGTATTAATTAAGCTACTAATACGGCTTAATAGAACATGGATAAAGGCTATGCTAGATTCAGGAGCCTAACAAAGCTATATCTCTTAAAAGGCACTTATTAGAGCGGGACTCTATAAGCGCAAGAAAGAGGATGCTTATATTATTTATATCGCGAATAGATACCTAATGCCAGGCACGCTACGAATTAAGTATAAAGTCAAAACGACACTTAAGATCTATAGACACAAGGAAACGATTACCCTCGACGTTCTTAAGAAAGCTAGTCACGATGTGATACTAAGACTACCCTAGTTAAGGAAGCACAACCCTATAATTAACTAGGGAAGGAGAACGCTATCCTTTAAGCGCTATAACTATATATTATAAGCAATGCCTACGCATTAGTAAAGTTTAATAGTAAATAAAAAAGCTATTAATAACATAGTCTCGCAAATAAGATTCAAGATTAAATCACCCTTAGCAGACGCTAGTAGGAACCACTAGGTCATAGAGCGCAAGGCAGTGGACAAGCCAATTCCCGCAAAGGAAAGAGAGCAACGCACAACCCACGGAATCCCCGAATAGTTTATAGAATAGAGCTATCTGTTTCAAGAAGAGGAAGGAAAAGTAAACCTACCTAAGCACTAACCCTAGGATTACAAGATTAACTTAGAAGAAGGGAAGACGCCACCCTTTAGACCACTATACGCGAAATTAGGTAAAGAACTCTAAGAAGAAAAGGAATTTATTAAGAAGAATTTAGCAAAAGAATATATACGACTATTAAAGTTACTAGCGGCAAGCCTATTTATGTTTATACCTAAAAAGAGCGGCGAATTGCGACCCTACGTAGACTACTAAAAACTTAATAACATAACGATTAAGAACTGATACCCGTTACTAAACATTAGAGAACTACGAGACAGGCTAGCACGAGTAAAGATGTTTACCTTACTAGACCTACGCGATGGATACCACCTTATATAAATTAAGGAAGGTAAAGAATAGAAAATAGCATTTAGATCTAGATATAGACTATTTAAGTACACTATTATGCTATTTAGACTTATAAACGCACTGGCTACATTCCAGGCGCTTATTAATAACGTCTTATAACACTACCTTAACATCTTTATTATTACATACATAGATAACATTCTAATCTACTTAGAAAACATAAACGACCACGTGGAACATGTTAAGATAGTACTTAAGAAACTTAATAAGTTACACCTATAACTTAAATTAGAAAAGTGTAAGTTCTTCTAAATAGAACTTAAATTCCTTAGACATGTTGTTAACACTAAAGGAATTAAGGTAAGCCTAGACAAAATTAAATGTGTTAAAGACTAGCTACGACCACAATTAGCCAAGAATATCTAGGAATTCTTAGGATTCTGTAGATTTAATTAATAATTCATTAAGGATTACGCAAGGATCACAATACCGCTTATAAACCTTACTAAGAAGGACGTACCCTTTAAATAGATAATAGAATGCGAAGAAGCATTCTAGGCACTATGGCAAGCATGTATTAGTCCACCAGTACTAATGCACTTCCAAGACAATAAACCACTAAGGATCGAAACGAACGCAAGCGACTTAGCACTAAGAGCATATGCAAAGCAAGAAAAGGATAGGCATTAGCATCTAATCGCCTACTACTTATGTAAACTTAATGACGCGGAATCACGATACGACATACACGACAAAGAACTATACGTAATTATTAGAGCATTAAAGTATTAAAGGATCTACGCACATAGTTGCTTAGATCTTATAATCTTTATAGACTACAAGAATCTCTTATGATTCACGATAACTAAGGAATTAACACCACGTTAAGCGAGATAGTTAGAAATAATAGGGCAGTACAAATTCAAGATTGTGTACACCCCAGGCAAGGAAAACGGACAAGTAGACGCCTTAAGCAGGCGTAGCGATTTTATAGAAGATAAGATTAAAACCTATTCTGCTATTCTACGGCAAAATAAAGACGGATCCCTTAAACTAATAGCGGAACTTAATTAAATCCTCGTAACAACACAAGAGGTACCCGTAAAATAACAGACTAAAATTATCTAATAATACCACGACGACCCTGCGTACGGACACCCAGGAATTAAGAAAATAATAGAACTTATCTAGCGCAATTACAGCTTTAAAGGAATTAAAGAAGTAGTAACCTAGTATATCCGCAAATGCGCAGAATGCCAACGAAACAAGCACGTAACATATCTTAAGTACGGCGAGATGTAAGCGATCCAGATACTAACAGCACTATGGGAAGATATCGCTATAGACTTTATAACAGGACTACCTGGATTAAAGGACCCAGCAACAGGAATAAAGTACAATTCTATATTAGTAATTGTTTATTAATTTACTAAATACGTAGAACTGCTACTATGCTAAAAGATAACTATAGCTAAAGAACTCGCATTCCTTATCCTGGACTGCCTTATACGACACCATGGCATACTAAAGACAATTATTAGCGATTGAGACAAGCTCTTTATCTTAAATTACTAGACAACGCTTATGGCACTTATTGGAACAAAACGGAAGCTATTAACAGCTTATTATCCACAGACGGATGGACAAACAGAACGTACGAATCAGACGATTGAAACGTACCTACGCATCTACTGCAACAACCAGAAAAATAACTAGATTTCCCTATTACCTATGGCACAATTAGCATATAATAATAGGATATTAGTAGTAACGGGATACACGCTATTCTATGCAAACCACGAAAGACATCTATATCTCTTTAATTAAACGTTTCCTACGACTATTAAAACGGAAGAAGCTATTAGTTTAGCAGAAAAAATAAAAAAGACGCACGAATAACTCTAAGAGAATCTTAAAAAAGCTTAATAGCAAGCTATTTCCTACACAAATTAAAAACGAAAAACGGCACCTTAGCTAAAGAAGGGGGATAAAGCATATTTGCTTATAAAGAATCTTTGAACTTAGAAGAAGAAACACAAGAAACTAGATTATATTAAGGTTAGACTATTTTTCATTTCCGAGCAAATATCACTGGTCAACTATAGATTAGAACTACCACTAGACGCTAAGATACACCTAGTATTTTATATAGACCGATTAGAACTAGCCGACCTAGAGACACCAGTCGAAACCACCTTCTATCACTAACCAGAGGAAGAAAACGAATTTAAAGTTAAATAAATACTATAACACACGGATTAGCCACGCACATATCTTATTAAATAGAAAGGATACTTATACAGTAAGAATATATAAAAACCTAAGGAAAACTTAGCAAACTGCAAATAATTACTCTACTAATACTATAAGAATATACCTAAGAGCCGCTCGCGATTGTAGGCAAGGTACTAGAGTAATTATCTAATAACTCTAGTGTTAACCACATTAGAGGAGAGAAGCTAATAGTAGCCGCTATAATAGGATAGTCCTCTAACGCAGCCTCTGCTTCTAACTCTCTAGTAGTATCTATTTTAGACATAAGGCATTACGCCTTCTTCTTAGCACGCTCTTTAGCCTGCTATAATATTTTTTTATTTTATAAAAGTTAGATTAACACTTTTACTAATAATTTCTTATCTACATCCACCTTCTTTTTATACTTATTATAAGTCTTGTCTAACGATGCCTATAATAAGTTTACGTAAGGCTTTTACGCACGGATGCACTTAGAACACTTTAGATAAGCGTTAGGATTAGATAATAGTATAATAATGCACTTAGAGCTAGAAAGTAAGTAATAATTACAAAAGATAGGATAGACAACACTATTATAGTAAGTTTTAATACTAAGATAGATAGCGCGGGCTTTAGCGGAAGATATTATAGAAAAGCGTACTAAGAAGCAGGGCAACCGAACTTTATCTATTTAATAAGATAGATTATGTAATTTAAGGACGAATCGTCGGAGAGAGGGGATAATGTTAGGATCTGTATTTAGCATCACTAAGCTAACATTCTGAGACGGCTAAGGTCTTATGGGAGCCAATAGTGGCACAGCAATGGGCAGGTTACGTGACTGCTCGAAGCGCTCGAAGCGAGCAAGTTAAGCATATGCAGAAAGCCAAGGCTGCGCTCGACATGCTTAAAGCGAGCAAGTCGAGCATGCTAAGTATATAGGAACATAAGGATGGACTCTTCCACCTTGTGTTTAACCTGTTTATTAATTTATTATTTGGATTCACTTAGGCTCTTGTTAATTTAATTATAACGCACCTTACTTTAATACTAACACCCTATTAATAAGCGCGAGCTATTAATACACCCTTTCCCGTTTTGATATCGCTCCTACTAGAGAACCAACCTTAACCCTATTTCGGACTAGCTACCCGTAGGGACTTAACAGCACCTCTCTATTACTAAAAATTAATTTAATACTCGTAATATAATCGCGCGACGTCTCTAACGCAGAGATATAAGAATAATTAAACTCTATAGTAATAATCTATTAATTACTACTAACGCCTATGCGGAAGCCGGTTTCGTCTATATTATAGGTGTCTAATAGGGTGACGCCGTAGGTGTATATCACCTTTTTAAGCTTAATAAAATAATAGCTATAAGCTTTAAACGTCGCTATTGCTATATAATTAATATGCTGCGACTTCTACTTCATGCGGCGATAGTCTGGATTTCTTAATAGCCATCGCGATAGCTAGTCCTTACTAAGTAGGGGAGCTTTGCCATCGGGGTGCGCGCAATTAAGGATATATTAAGTAGTACCTTTTAACTACGGTATAAGGTATAGCATGCTAATAGTGTCGCAGCGACGTATATATGACTTTAGCGCTTTATCCTGGGTCTCTAAGAGTCGTAGATTCGTGCCGCTGCGGTCATGGCGGCTAATCTGGCCTCCAGCGCGCGCTCGAAGTCGCGAAACAGGCACGCTCCATTCGCGTGCTGCAGCTGCAAAATTAGGTATTTCTAAGCTAGAAAAACTAGAGAGATAATTAGAGATACGCTACTTAATTTTATAGCTTTCGCTATAATATTTAGGCATAGTTATAGGTTATTTATTAAGAAAATAGAAAAATCCGCGATAAAAAGTTACGTTAGGCTGCGAAGTTACGTTAGGCTGCGCAGGGCCAACCTCCGGTTGGCGTGTGGGGCGAGTACTCCTGCGCCGGATGGCTCGAGCGCACGTGCTGTCCGGATTACCCACTTCAGCTAGCGTAGGCGCGCTGCTACGCCAACTTCGAGGAAGCTTAGCCCGTGCGTACAGCAGAGCTCTCAGTACGCTTGTACAATTCAACAGCGCCCAGGTCACGTCCTACGTTCCAAAACATCACGCACTCTCCTCTCCCTCGCACGGATACCCTCATCACCATCACCATAGCACTCCCGTCCGGGCTCTCGTCCAAGCGGCGGATTGCGGCACCCCTGCTGCCAGGAACGCGGGCGTGGGGCACAACTCTGGACACCTCTCGCTATTCTTGACCCCAGCAGCATGCTGACCCAAGGCGAGGCCGCCCTATCGGCGGCGTACTTAAAGCGGTTTCCTCGCCCTTCACAGAACCACCAACAAGGACCCCCTCTTCTCTTTCGCTTATAGCTGCCCTACCTATCATCCCATCCGCCCAGGCACCCCTCCTTCCACCGAGTTCTACCCGCACCCACGCAACATGCGACGCCGTCTACCCATCGACGATTTCCTCCGACGAGAGCGAATATAATGAGTCTAATGCCGACGGCAGTGTCACCTCAGACACTGACCTCACAGTCGACGAAACGTGCAATAACGAGGATGGCAAGCAAGGTGAAGAGGTAGAGTATCTTCTAGATCCGATGTCGGACGCTTGAGTGTTGAAAAAAGTACACCATCTTTGAATTGCTGTGAGCGTAACATGCCCGTGGTCGCCCACGCAGCATATATTCGAAGGTGCTTTGGGCAGAGCGCATCTTGCTGCTCTCCGTATTTGACTGCTATTTCAACGTCCTCTATTATGTGGGTCTGCTGCATACGCTCTATGGCGGAAAGGAACCTAGGAGACATTGTGTCGGAGCAGGCGCAGATGTGACTGTTTTCCGGGTTTGAGTCGTGCCTTCTTTTGGGTGGTCGAGAATGCCCCCTTTGCGTGCTTTGCCGAACCCGTCCCATCCGCGGAACAGGCACCACGTACGGCTGTCCATGCTCTAAGCAAAGTCTGCTCGATGTTTGCAGCCGAACTCTAGGGGTGTCGGATTCCGACAGGACAGTTGTTTCTGGAGAGATGGTAGGCGAAGAGAGCAGCAGGGCTGTAAAGTCGTGCGGCTCGGGAGCGTCAGCCAGGATTTGTGGTGGCGCCGCTCCCGGAGAGAGAAGCGGCGTGGAGGAAGTGCTTCCATCCAATGCCCGGTCATCGGATGATATAGGTGGAGAAGGCGAGATGAGATCGTCACCTAGAGCATCCTCAGGCGCGATTGTAGCTGAGATAGACGTCATATCGTCCCTTGCGGAACTTTGGAGCGACCCGGGTTGGTTCGTTGAGCATGTCTCGCCCGTTCGCCCCACCGGCTGAGGCTGGCTTACGGCTTCTTTTGACACTATCAGTCCGTATCGATCGAAAACATAGCCAGCCGGCAGGTCCGTGTCGGAGACGCGTTTGTACGGAAGAGTGAATCCCTTGCTACCCCTCTTTGTAAATGCGTCTTGTTCCAACCATAGTTTGAGATGTTCAAGGTCGATCAACTCAATGTGATTCACAGAAACGCGCAGGGAGCGCCCATTGGCAATCCTTCTCAACAGTAGCTGGTTCAACTTTACCGAAGCCTCCTCCCAGTTAGGATTGCGAGACGCGGCAGTACCAAGTACTTTACAAAATTTCCAACCCATAGAAGCCCATCCGTAGTGCCGAACCTTCTCACCATCCCAATATCCGCTCACTTTGATGAGAGGAGCAAGGCACCCCTTCTTCAAATTGGCACCAGGAACACCAAAATCGTGATTCCACCCACACGACCGTGTGGGGGGTTCCTGTAGTATGAAATTGTTCGCCTGAACAAGCTGATTACTAGAATCACGTTCTTTATCCGCAAAAAGCTGGCGCTGTTGCGATAAAGAGACCAAAAGCCAAGATGCAGAGTTTTCGCTCTGCCAAGACTTGGTCAAAACCTTTCACCCAAACTAAGTACCGCTCAGGCGACTACTACTACTTGTTCAAGCTTGAGGTTTTCCCCTACGAGGTTTTTACTCAAGGTACAAGGCAGCTTGCTAACTCGTACGAGGTCCTACTTCGTACGAGGTAGGGGGAGGAAGACAGTACGGGAGCAGAGCTACAAGGGCGAGGGAGAGAGGGGCAGAACAACAACACCCTCACAGATGAGGGCCGGCTACTATAGGTATCTAGGTGCCTGTAGTAGCAGGTAGACCTATTAAAGGGAGGATGGGCTATGTACAACAAGGCTACTCTGATGGTAGCCAGCCGGCAGGCACGAAATGCTTTCTGTAAATACAGCTTAGCACGTCCCCATGCCCCACGGGAGGCTAGAACGTTACGTTCCTGGACGTTAATCAATACTACTACTACTACTACTTCAAATTGGCACCAGAATAAGCTATGCCCGTAAAGCGCTCCCACTTTTTAGCATCTGTTTCGCTGCTCTTCGACCAACGAACCTTTGCCGCCTTGTATTGGGCGCACTCCATAAGCATGACCTCCTCCATGCACGCAAAAAGCCACTCCATCTCCGTTTGCTGCTCGAGGAGCTTGTCGCGCATGTCCACGCATGCTCGGAACTTGTCGCTTTCATTGTTGATCGCGCGGAGAGTCTCTTGGAATGCTTGGACTTTCGCGGAGGCAGAATCGGAATCGAGGTCATTAGGAATTGTTAGCCCTAGCAACATTGTGGCTAAACAGCTACCCCTTTGCAATTAAGGGCCCCATAATTCGAGGTTTGGAGCTGCAGACGGTTGCTACGAGTCGGATTGTGCTGGAACCGCGGTGGTGCGGTTTATGACATTTTCTCCAAAGCTTGACAAAAACCTTAATTCCTAGCCTACCTAACTTCCATCCTGCCCTAGCTAGTTTTGGCTCTTACTAAATTTCTTTTTCATTTTGCATTTTCTCCGATTTTCTGCCTTCGTTCCTCCAGGCTTCTTTGCCAAACCGCGAGGCGGGTTGGTGTCCTGTATCGCATGTCTGCGCTCAGTCACATGGCCCGTATTACTAAGCGTGCTGGTTCAACTCTGAACCAGTGTACTACTGGTTGTTTTTAACGTTTCAAAATCCTTTTCATCACTGATTTCAACAACTATAGGTCGTTGTTCTCGCTCCCGCAATAGACCAGCTTGGTTGGGCGCAAGGTTGTAATTCCTCGTACCTCATTAATCGTAACTTGCGTCTGCGATTAATGCTCTCAGTACATTACCACGTTGGTCTTGTCTGGTATCGTTCCCACGGTCGCTTCAATCGTACAATCTGCCCCGTTACTCCTCCACTGAACTAAAAAAAATCGTCCCCTCCAGAGCAAGGTCAGCGCTGGTGCGGGTGTAATGTGCGATTAGACGACAAGATGCATCTACAGCGGCATGGTTACGAGGTACATGGAACTATCTCATAGATGTTGTTGTTGGTGCGAGAATGATAGCGTATACTACCCAGAATGTGTCCTACTTGAGACAGCGTAAGACAGCGCTCTAGCAACAATCTTGCTTTTCTCTATAAGATTCTATATAACCTAGCTTCGTAAACGTCCACCTTCTTGCCACAATTGCGCTAGCCTGTTAAGAAATAGAAAAGAGAACTGCTGCATAATGCTTCCTTGCCTAATTTGAGGCAGGGTAGTATGAAGTGGGAGTATACTGCCATGATCACACAATGATAAGTATTCTAAAGCGCAGGTAAAGGAGATATATCTGTGTATTGTCTTCCTATTTCTAGATCCTGTCGGGCTCTGGTTGTCTGCAGCGCAAACGAATATCTTGCTTAGTCGTAAAAGAGGGGACTGGCAGGGCAGGCTGATAGAATATCGAAATACTTGTCTAGCAGGTCTCGCCGCCGATCGCTAGTATATAAGATGTAGTTCGAAGTTTGCCCTGTGATATCCTGTTCAGAGTTCCTACAAATAAACACATTGCTCTGTGCGTATCGTCCTTGGTAGGAGAAATCATAGACAATCACCTCGAGAGAAAACAAACCTTGGGGTCCGAATGCCCATTGAGCGAGGTCATGAAATGACTTCGTAAGTTCCTGGAGCTCATATTCAACGACCCTGCTCTGCTTCCATCGGTTGAGCGCGCCTTTCCGTATGACCCAGCTCGGGTGAAGTCTAAGATCCGCGCCCGATTGCCGGATGTTCTGCGCTCTGGCTGGGAGAAACTTCAAATACTTCCGGAAAACGGATTTTTGCTTTTAGTGTTGAACTGAAAACCTGTTGTTCAAGAAGGACTTTTGCCACATTGCAATGATTGTCCATGTTATGCTCCCGTATGAGATTATTGATGTTGATTTCATGGTGATGTTTCTGAATAAGTTCATGGATTTTCTTTGCATTACGAATATGAGCATCTGCTCCCTTAAAGACACCTCTCAAAGCTAAATATACCAGCCTTTCGTCAGGGGAATTCCTAGCCATGGTTTGTATGGTACTGATCCGTGGACAGAGGTGTTCGCTCGGGGTTTTAGACTCAGGGTCGTGACAACAACAGAACGGGAGAGCTCTCCTGGAACGCTATCGTGCAGGTGCGTAACACTTATTTTAGTAGCGTAGCATTTCCGTAATGGTGTAACAGCCTAGTTTAAAGTTTGCGAGTTTAAATTTGGTGAGGTGCACGTGATGGATCCTCACGGCTGCAAGTCACCCCATTCACTTTTGAGCTGGTGATTTACTTTACCCCGCATTTGAATATTTCAGCGCCATCACACTACATGCCAACATGTGGGGTAAACGCACCTGCCCAATTTCTGTCATAAACCCACGGTCGTATAACTTTTCACTGCTTCGTGTCCGCTGTTTGGGTCTGGCTTACATCAGCGGACACGAATTATGTCGATACCTGGTGCTGCTTGTGAATATATATACATTTTGAGTTTGGAGAGTAGAGAATGAGAGGCAAATGGGCAGCTGTGGGTTGGCGTTGACAACAACTGGCGGAGGTGTGGCGTTGTGGCGGTTAAGCACTGCCACATCCGCTAGCCATGTGTTTTGGCCATGACGATGTTGCCTCGTGAATGGAAATGCGCTAATCTAGATTAGTAGCTTGATCTTTCTATGCTAAATAGGTTAGAGTTCGAAAACGGGAGCACTCGAGCAGGCCACCGCGGGAACTTATTCCAGATACTTGGTAACACCACCACAACCACTAATACCATTTCTTTTGGAAAACTCAACGCCTCTCGCACAACCTTATGGCTGGTGCGGATCGGCCATCCTCCCTGGAAGTGCGCTGTCGCCATGGTCCATATCTTTGCCACATCGCTGACCCAGCCACAGCGGTACTTCACGATACATCCTGCCCCACCGGCCATATGAGATCCACCTTATCCTGTCCTAGATGGACGTCCTTTCACTCGTTATGTTCCCCTTCAGCGTCCTGAAGCTTTTTTTTGGCCAATGCTTGGTAGATATACATATCGGTCGCGTGTGCTCGAGACGCAAGACGTGACATGGCTTAAGCCAATCTCTTGCTTGGCTGGCAAAGGGATCAACGGCGGGGTCTATGGAGCTGTTGGCGCGACGATTCGTCTCTACATTGCGAAAGCTTTGGCGTTGGGTATGGCCGTCCATTGCACTTCCAAACGGTCTAGGTTGTAAGTTAGATCTGCGCCAGGGTCGAGAAACTGGACCCAGATGCGGAGCTCCACAGCGGAAACGAAAAATGGGTCCGTGGATTCTAAGATCAGGCTCCACCCGCAACGCGTGTAGAGTCAACCGACGCGCGCGCACACCCTCTAAACCACAAGCAATCTTCGCGGCAGATATCGTGCAACTTCGCGATGCAGTGCAACGCACGGCTATATCTACATGGCATGCTTCCATGAAACGAAACCCAAACACTACACCACCCTTGAGCTTCGCAAAGAGCCCAAACAAACAATAGGCTGCATCCTCTTCTCGCTTTGTTTTCCGGTTAGCTGCCCATGACATTCGATCGTCGGCGCTGAATTGGGACAACGGAGTTCCTTCAAGAGCTTCTATAGCGATACATGTCACTTGGTGGATTTGACGTTAAGCTTTTGCTTGTCGCCCAATAGGTTGCCCTCTCGCGAGAAGAATTCCACGATTGCAGGCGCGAGAAGTTCATGGAGCGTCCAGCCCCTAGTGAACCCTTCGCAGGTTAGAAGAGGGAGTCATTATGTGCGCGCTCTTGCGCATGCAATGAAGGATTCACTTACTGCCGTCCGTCAGCACGGCATCTCCCACTAAACAATGATTGTCTTACCATCTACTCTGTTGCAGTACACGTCTGCGCAGCTCGCTCAATCCATTATCGTCCGCCTCTGGTTCCTCCCAAGCAACAGTAGAAACATCGGCAAGATAAACATAACATTTCGCCGCATTCTGATACCACCGAAACATATAATTAATTGCCTCAGTAAGCTCGGCGCTGCTAGACTTATCAATGCAACAAGTGTCGATCCAGAAGTACTCCAAGCCATCGTTTTTCACCCTCTCCATGCAGAACTCTATCTTGCGATAGCAGGGCTTGTTGGCTCCCTTCTGCTTCACCATATCTTTAAAAGTGACTTCATCTCTATCGTCGCCCCAAGTGTGCGACAGAATCGCGTAAGGAGGAATGTCGCCGTACTTTTCGACAAGGCTGATGTTGCCGCTAGATTCGTCGAGGTGTAAAAGTCGCATTGCAACGGTTTCAACGACCTAGGTGTGAGTAGGAACGACGTAGCAGTGGTACTCTGTCTCCACACAGCGGTTGCACGTGCGTGTAGGCAACAGTGCAGTGCAGATTATCGATTCGACGAGGTCCTGGTGTTGAGGTCGTAGCATGGGCTGGATCCATGGGACGCGTAAAAGGACGGCACAAGAAGCTGCGCGCGACCTGCTGTGATACTCGATCACGGAGCACGACGGGCTTTCCGCGGCATGAAGAGCGATACTTGAAGGTGAGATGAGGTTGGCGCTAGAAGTCGCTGAGGCTAAGACCCTTCCGGTAGCGCTAGCACGGATCGACTTACAGTGTAGAAATCATTGCACAATAGACGACGTTCGAATGCCAGACACGCGAGCGTGATTTTCTCGATAGAAACGTAAGGGCGAGTGCGATCCTGAATAGTTCCGCTGTGTAGCCCCGTTGTTCCTAGAATGAATGAATTCACCTCGCTCCGTTACGCGACCTCAAGATAACGGTGGCCATGCTGAGTGATCGGTTCTGGGGCAAAAATCACCGGAATGGAAAAGGATATACCCGTATTCAACGCCGACAAATCGCACGATAGCCTAAAAGCATGTAACACACATTTTTAGAACATTAAATGACGACACCGGCCATCAGCATTCCCCTCGAAACACTCTTTCAGTATTACCGTCCACTTCTCAAGTACATTACCCTCCTATCGCCCCGACCACCACGTATAATTATTCGTCTGTTCGGCGGAATCAAACACTAGCTGACTAGTCGAGTTCAGCGGCCGCTCGGGGAACACATTGGCCGTCCCCACCCAAGATTTAAATTCCGGGACCGTGACGTGCGCTTTATCGTCGTCGCTAACGTAGACACCGAAACCGGTGGAGTCAGTGCGGCCTGGGTATATCCGGGTGGTAAGCCAGAAGCGGTCGTTGATGTACAGCTCCACCAGCGAGCCGTCGATGAAGACGTTCATGACGATGTCCTCTGTACCGGTCGCGGCGTAGGTGTAAGGGTAGAAGTAGCCGGTGACAGTGTAGGTTTGCGCGATGTTGTCGATGGAGGAGGAGTGGGATCTGTGTAGAACATGTGTAAGTAATTTGATGAAGAGGGCTGGGGTAGATGAATGGGAACGTACCTGTCGACATTGATTGTGTTGTTCGATGGGTCCCAGTAGATGGTCGTATACTCCTCACCTCCCGGAGACCGCGCGATGTATATCCCGGCAGGACCCGTGATATTCCGCAAGGTGACCTTGAGCTCCATGTGGCTCGAGCCGGTGCCCACGTGGCGGCTGAAGAAAATGGGCAACTCGGCAGTGTTGTAGTTGCGTTGGGTGGTGCCGTTTCGAATGCCTGAGACGACTTCGGGGAGGGGTCGCGCGGCGAGGGTGTAAGCGGTGTATGTGCCGTCCTCGTGCTCAATCACGCGGTTATTGCCCTTGGTTGTCAAGCCGTCGTTTTTGTTGACGAGTCCGCGGGTCTTCTTCACGTACATCTCGCGAGGAAGCGCAAAGGCGCCGTTGTAGCCTTGCTGGTTTTGGAACTGATTGAGCTCATCGACAGCCCAGCCCCATTGGACGCGGCGATTGTTCTTGGTGTCGTTGAAGCTCGTGACTGCGTACAGGAGTCCGGAGTCGATAGCGCCACCGGCCACGGGAGTGAACTGAGCAGATCCATTAGCGCGCCTCTTCACAATGCCTTCGTTCCATAGGCCCCACTGTTGACGAGGGTGGAAGGCTGTGTTTCCGCCTTCTGTTCCCATCATCACGTAGTAATGCAGGTCGCCATCTTCATCTACCAGAGAGAAGAAGTTAGACACTTCAAAATTGAAGGCATAAGTGCCAGTCTCCAACACATCCCCTAGAGTCTCGTTGGCTGCAGGCTCCCAAAGAGCGCCCAGGAATGTCCAGTTGGTCAGATTGCTTGCAGGAGCGCTGTAAAACGGTATGCGTGGACCGACTCCTTTGATCCCGGATCCGAACACCGCGTAATAATGCGGCTCTTGCTGGTTGAGAAGTGAGTCCATTTCTGGCCACGCCTCGAAGAAGGGGTCGCGCCATCCTGTAACGTTCCAACCTTCCGGCGGCTGCGAAATGATAGGGTTCTTCCCGTATTCCTCCCATGTATTCCCACCGTTTCTTGAGATAGCCAGACTCTGGGTCTCTGTTCCCTTTTCGTAAGGAATCCTCCAGTTTGTGGGCAGATAAGAGACAGAAGTATAGAAAGCCAGGAGGGTGCCATCTTGCTCGCCCGCAAGGTTCACAGGCTGCGCAGTGCCCGAGAAAATCCCAAGGCCATTGTATGAGCCGACGGATCCGGTGACAATAGCTTCAGCATTATTGCCTTCCCAGCCTCCTTGATCTTTCCAAGTAATCAAGTCCCTCGAGGTGGCGTGTCTGGACTGGGTCAGCATTATTCCAAGGCTTGCACGAAGTGTTCATTACCCCCAGGAGATGTTGCCTAACTCTGGTTAGCCATTGTTTACACAAATTCTTTTCATGATACGTACCCCAATCGATATGATTAGGATGCCACTGGTACATGAGGTGATAGACGTCCCCATTCGGATCATACATCATACCGCATGGGTCCTATAAGCTTGTTAGTATCACGAAGCTCATCATTCAATTCTCAAGGGTCTCACATTCATCCAACCGGCGGGAGCAATGAAATGCGATATTGGTCGCCATCGCGTGAAGAGGGCGTTGTTCCCTAGCGACGAGATGGTATCAGCGTCCAAGACAGCAGGAAGAGTGCTCGTATTCTGCGCATGGCTGCCATAGATGGCTGAGAGCAAGAATCCCAGCATGGATAGTGCCCGTGACATGGTCGTTCGCACTATTTACAAACAATAAGAAGTTACAAGACAGCAACGAGTTGGTCTGAGAGGAAGTGGTTTGCTGGAATATAGTGTGCTTTTATACATGTTCCGCAGGCGATGCATATGGAAAAAAAATCCAAACCATTAGCCCGGGCCCCGGGAGCCTAGCATCATTGTGGACCTAGGTAGAAGTGGTCGATGGCCGGAGCCCTTGCAGTAGTGATCGATAGTTCCCCGCATGCATCACCCGCAACAGCTGGGCGCTAGGCACGTCAACAAGGCAAAACGAAGGCAAGTCGTGACGGAGGTGGGCTCTTCCTTGTATGCGGAAGAACCTCCGAAGCGTGGTAGACATGGAAGAGCTACAAATTTAGAGTGTTACAAGGTGTTCGACGGTGCTCTCCGTGGCCATAGCGCTGGGTGTATGTGCGAATGCTCAACTGATTCCGAACAACTGGCCGAGGAGCGAATGGTAAGTGAAGCGTGCATCTGTTCTCTGTATCGACCAGAATGGATTACAGCTGCAGCCAGTCTAAGCGATATCAATTGGCATACCTCTCCAACTGCGCCAAACGCAATGACAGGAAGGCGCGACAGTATGGTGGAAGGAAGGCGCGACAGTACCGTTGAAGGAAGGTGCGGGCCGGAGTGAAGGCGAGGAAGCGGCAGCCGGGGTCGGGCTTGGCGCCGTCACTGCCGGCTTTGACATGGGCTCAGCAAACGTGTCAAGACGTGCCGTCGTGCGCCGCATACAAACACGCAGGACTACTCCCTTTGATGGGGCCCTAGAATACCGCTCGCTCTGGAGTCACGATAGCCCAATGTCCAATATGAGCAGACTGCAGATTTACATTGCGGTATGTCTCATTCCCCGCGCCACAAGATAGCGTATGCCGTGTGCTCACATAGCTACAGAGCTCGGCCGTCCTGGCCAACATCGTGCTGCTGCGCGCCTTCGTCGAGCGGCCCAACTTCTACTCGGCGGCCGTATACATATCACAGAGCACCGGCTCGATTCTGTTCCTCGCCAACCTCGCCCTGATCATTATGGCAAGCTTCGGCTATGGCCTCCAGCGACTCTTCTACGGACCGTTGCGCCCCATCGAGACAGAACAGCTCTACGACAAGGCGTGGTACGCTGTGACCGAGACGCTGCTAGCCATGACAATATTCCGCGATGATATCGGCCTGTGGTTCTTCGCCATGTTCCTGTGCCTGCTCGCGGGTAAGGTGTGGCAGTGGATCGGAGAAGGACGCGTCGAATTCCTCGAGCAGCAGCCACCGGCAAACCCACGACTTTTCCATACACGGCTAATGAGCTCGCTGGTGCTCTCAGTGGCATACGATGTCTTCATGGTGCATTGCTCTGTAGAGGCAATACTAGCGGATGCTCGGGCCGGCGTCATGGTCATGTTTGGCTTTGAGTACGTGCTCCTGGCCATATCATCCATCTCGACCCTCCTGCGCTACGGACTGTCACTTGTGGAGCTCGCTATTACACATAGGCAAGAAGTAGCACGGGACGCAGCACGGGTGATTGCAAGGGAGCAAGCCCGCCAGCGCAGAGAGGCCGGCGAGGCCGCCGGCGAGCCTTCTCCTCAAGTCGAGGAAGAAGAAGATGACGATGACGATGTTTCTGGCTGGGAGGAGAAGGGCCGCTGGGTCTTCTTGCTTGATCTCCTGACCGACGGCATCAGGTCCTTGGTTTATTTGATCTTCTTCGCACTGCTTATGACCTTCTACGGTATTCCTATCCACATTGTTCGCGATCTTTTCATGTCAGTTCGCTCTTTTGTCAAAAGGCTTCAGGACTTTTTCCAGTATCGAAATGCGACCCGAGATATGAACGTCCGCTATCCGGACGGTACCACAGAGGAGCTAGAACGCGAAAACACGTGCATTGTTTGTCGCGAGGAAATGCACCCATGGGTAAGTCGCTTTATGATGCTGTTCAAAATGTATATACTCACTGCCTACAGGAGCAACCAGGAGCAGATGGTGCACAGCCTGGCCGTCGCCGAATGGATGAGCGGCAAAGGCCGAAAAAGCTTCCTTGTGGACATATTTTGCACTTCAGCTGCTTGCGGAGCTGGCTCGAGAGGCAACGCGTTTGTCCGACGTGTCGCCGGGATGTGCTCTCACAGCCGCCCACAGCGAATAACGTTCCCCATCAACCAAATGCTGGCCAAGCAAATGCAGCAGCATTGCCAGGCGGAGACCCTCTTCGCGGCTTGCTTGGCAACGCGCAGCCACCAGCAGTTCCTGCACGGCCTGGCCAACACCAACCTGCTCCCCAACCAGAACAGCAGAACCAGCCACAGGGAAACGTCAGAGTTTTCAACTTTGGTCCGGTGCGCATTGCCCTTGGCAATATGCGCCTGCCTCCAAACCGGCCGGCTGATGTAAACAACGCCAATAACAACAATCTGCTTATAGAGAGACTTGCTCAGCAAATCGCCCAGCAGCAAAATCTCCTCCAACCCCAGCCCCAGGTCCCGAATCAGGCCATACCTCAAATGTCCAACACCTTTGCTCCGCTGCCTCTCGGCGGTGTCCCACAACATCCCAACGATATCCAAGGCGATATCTTGCGTCTCCAACAGAACATTATAGCATCAGTGCAACAACTGAATGCGCAACACCACCAATTGGAGCTCATTCACGCACTTCTCGCCGAGCTTAATCGTTTACAGCAGGCGTCCGGTGCCGCTGCAAGAGGCCAGGAGTTACCGCCTATCGCATCACTAAACCCTCAAACTATTCCGTCAATCAATCCTCAAGCGTACTTTGCCAATGGACCAGCACTTAGACAGGGTGATGCCGGCGTTCCTGAGGGGTTGACCCTTCCGGAGGGATGGACATTGAGGCCGATGGCTCTTGCCCCGCAACCTGGAAACACGCAGACACAACCGTCAACCGAATCAGAAACATCGGGAACTTCCGGTGCACCAGCAGCTTCACATCGACCTTTTCCCGCTGTTCATTCCTCAGTTGCACGGCCTCCTGCATCATCCAGCCCACCAGGTACTTCAGGCTCTGCCGCCGTGCCGCCTTCGACATCTCCTGAGCCAAGCTCTCTGGGCTCGAGTTGGAGCTTCGACAACGCAGGTAACAACGAGGCTCAGGGATCAAGCTCTGTGGTCGCTGGGCCTAGTTCGGAAGGTCCAAAGTCAAATCAACTACGCGCACGTACGTCCTTTGGGGGTCCTGATTCGCACGCTGCCACATCAGGCGAAGAGGGCCCTAGCCGCGCGGCGACGGTGGACGACGCGGATGAGGATGACAAACATGATGTGTAAATGAGCGTTCGTTCACTGTTATATATACATTAGCATTGATAGCATAGCGAGGAGTTTGGTAAGGCGCTCATGATTGTGTCGGCCTGGTAGGGCTAGTTCGTAATTTCCCGCAGGGACTCGGTAGATACCAATATGCGTGCGCCTTTTGTTGCGTTACTCTTAGAGTTTCGATGTATGAGATGTCTTGACTACTTTCAATGCCACGACCAGACATGAGGTGGTCTGACGTCAAGTGACACACGAGTCGCGGCTTCCCTCTAGACAGATCTGATGCATTCCGGACCTAAAATTCTCTACCGCCCACCTTCGCACCCAACTTTCGCAGTCGACAACGATATCTACTACCTTTGGCAGCGCTTTCACATGCTTCACGATTTGTTCCAGAAGCCTGTGAGGTCGACTTTACCTGAACGCCGACCATGGCTGAGGAGCCACCGTCCACAAGGACATCGTCAATACTTACTTGGACTTCGCTCTCTTTTTCGCCAAGGTTCTGGACGCCTACGAGTGCGTTGCTTTTACCCAAGACTTTCACGTTCTTCACCTTTACACCCGTCCGTTGTCCGGTGTACTTCACTAATACCGTTGCCAGCAGCTCTTTGTATTCTTGTACACTCTCACGCCTTCGTTTGATGTCTTTCTTCAAGTCTCGAACGCTTTTGAGGTCAATCTCTTCTTCATCGTCGTCTCCAAGTGAGATCTGACTGATTCTGGTAAGAGCAGTGGAGGTCTTCTGCACGAGGGAGTCGCCTTCTTGCCGAGTTTCATCGTCTTTCTGCTTCAAGAGCTCTTTGCTAACTTGGATCTGAGCAGCAGACTCTAGACTTTGGAGGAGCAGATAACATGTTAGCTGCGTCGCTAACTTGGTTAAACTTTCACAGCATACAAGAGTGACATACAAATTTGCAGTGGTGAGCGCAAGGTTGAGAGTCGCTCTACAAGTATTCAGCTCGGCGCTGAAAGCCTCGATCGGCTTTGCGGCTAGGAAGCCCATCTTCACGCTGTCCCACCAATTTATCTTCTCGTCCGTGGAATGTTTCAGCTACTTTGGAGTCTCTGCTGGAATTTCTGGCATGCATCGGAGCATTTGTCTGCCGCGTTCTTGATTGAGTTGACACACAATATGTCCTGGACCTCTTCGTCTTTGTCGCCGAGATTTTGGATTGTCTCGTCGAGTGCGACCAGGACAAGTTTTACATTTGCCAATTCGCTCCTCACTTTCTTGATTTCAGATGGGGCATCGCGTATCCTTTCGATATCGCCGAGTAAGAGTCGGATGTAATGCAATGCTGGGGGGACAAGGCTGACGATAGCCAACGTCTCACCGACGGCAGCCATGATGTAGCTCAATAACAGGATGTGGGATCGTCTGGTCCTGAATGTCCGTCTTCGCGGAACAAAACCCTCTAAGCAAACGAGGTAACGGGCGTGACACGAAAGGAGGAGGAAATGCTATTAAGGCAGCGATAAAGAGGGGTTGCAATCAAGGTAGTGATAAAGAGGGGCTGCAGACTCCGAGGCGGCCTGGAAAGGCTGAAACAGCACGGCTGCGATACGAGAGTCGTCTAGGATAGCTATTAGTCACTCTACCGACGAAAGAGCCACTGTTGATGTGGCACTCGATAACATACGTTGCCGATTAGCAATCCGCACTGCCAGATCTTTCCGTCCTCACCGCCATACGCTCGCAGTGTTACCGATGTGAGATATCCCACCGTCAGCTGAGCGTCAACGCTCGCAACATAACAGCATCTGGTGGCTCCCAAATCTTTGCCGGAATCCAAATCAGTGGAGATTCCCTGCGAGACCGCATCCTGAGATGGCTCGACCCGATTGATGTTCAGCTTGTCCAAGATCGACTGCGCATGCAACATACTCCAGCAACCGGCGAAGCATTCTTGCACGATGAATTCAATGACTGGCTCAAATCTAATTGTAGGCGCTTATGGCTGCATGGAGAAGGTCAGAGTCTTCGTTCCCGATTCGGTACGCCGCTAACATAGTATATAGCTGGTTCAGGGAAGACGTTCCTCAGGTCGGAGAGCTACATTGGGAGCGTAGTTTCACTGAAAGATTTTCTAACAAGTCTTGAAGTTCTTTACTCATTGACCAAATGCCGAACCTTCTCTCAGAGCTTGATCAAGCTGAAATTCGCCAACGTGCGATCGCATACTTCTACTGTTCCTTCCAAAATAAGGGGACTCGGGAAGCTATGAGCTTCCTCAAATCAATCAACGCACAGCTTTTGATCAAGCGTGATAAAGACTTCAAACAGCTCGAAGAAGCCTTTGAGAAAATTACCCCTTCGCAGCCTCCCAAAAAGAGCATTGTTCAGCTATCATGAGTTTTTATTTCAGATGATAAGTTTATCACAGGACAGTGATCACACATAGACGAGAACAGTGAGAAAGTCTCTCGCTCGCTGACTCTTGTGATAGACGGTCTGGATGAAGTACGTTCTGGAGGCCCACAAAACCAGTTTCTTTCTGTACTGAACGACCTTGCCAAAAAAGAAAACCCTCACTTCCGTGTCATTATTTTCAGTCGTATGCAAGCCATCATCAGAAACCCTTTGAAAACCGCTCTGGGCTGGAAGCCCCTGAGCCGCGATATCGGACAAATAGAGCGCGACATAGACTTGCTTGCTCTACAACAGATCTCTCAGCGCGCTGTACTCGGAGACTATCAAATTTTGATTCAACATGGTTTGCGTCAAGGAAGAAAGGGAATCCGAGAACATACCAAGCAGCCGAAAAATCTACTTTTCTGATATATTCTAGGTTCCGCCTTGCTGCTTTGCAGATACAGGAGCTTTGTGACTGCACGGAGACGCATGACACGCTAGACGAGAAAGTCATCGTTGAACTTTTGAATAAGCTCCCCCGAGAACTAGATCCTTTTTATGACCGTATTGTCGCCGGAATACCCCAGATCTTGCAGCGGCCCTTGGAATCCGCTCTGAGATGGCTCA
Source organism: Bimuria novae-zelandiae CBS 107.79 (assembly GCA_010015655.1). Taxonomy (NCBI): domain Eukaryota; kingdom Fungi; phylum Ascomycota; class Dothideomycetes; order Pleosporales; family Didymosphaeriaceae; genus Bimuria; species Bimuria novae-zelandiae. Next base: position 778,040 of record ML976680.1, read on the forward strand.
CATTTGCTACAAGGCCACTTTATGTGGAGGAATTAATAGAGGCTTGCACTATCAAGGACAATATAACTGGAACTCCATCGACTGTAGGACAGCAGATTATCGACATCACTACTGTTGCAGAACGTCTTCGAGGCATGGTCGAGATCCAGCAGGCTCTAAGCCTCCCTTACCTGGAGTTACAGAAACGTACTTACACCGTCCAATTTGTACATCAAACAGTCAAAGAATACCTCTCTCCGGTAACAAATTTTGACCGCCCTGCTGGCCGCCTTCGTTTCGATGATGCCATAGCTCATAAGCACTTGGCCCAATGCTGTTTGGCTTACCTATCTTACTGCGCTGACAAGCAAGATGGAAGCTCAAGTGCTTGCTCATTCTGCTTCTATTCGTGGCATTTCTGGCCTACTCACTTCATAACTTCGAAGCATCCAAAGACGCCCAAAGCACGCCTGGATCTTGATTCGGTACGACTCCATAACAGCATGATCCATCCAGATCTGTATGAAACGAGCTCAAGTACTCATGTACAGGCTGCAGAAACAGCCTTCCAGTTTGAATAGTTTCTCTCTTTCATGGATGCAACGGCTCATGACAAGCTAAAGGAGGTAATTCGCGGCACATCTTTCCCGAGCAATATACCAGTGGAAAATGGACGGAGCAAATGTACAGGAGCGGTGCCGGGAACCGTCCAGGATACCTTCGTTTCCTCATACTTCACGTTTCAGGTGATGGTGCCCCCATCGAATGTAGTAAAGTGGAAGATCATCGAGCAAATTTGCCGCGATATGAAACAATAACATGGGTAGAGAGGCACCTGGAACGCTCGGTGCCACTCGAATATGTCAATGGGTAACTTTACTGGATCCCTAGGGAAGTAAAGGACATCCTCCGAAGCATACGCAACGACACTCAGCCTCGTGTACTTTGGATCGATATTATCTGCACAAACGGATGGAACAGTATAGAGCCGGAAATGACGCGTCTGATTTACAGCAAGGGTTTACGAAATATTGTCTATATAGGCGACAGCAATGAATCCACCAACTGTGCTATCCAGAGCGTAGGAAGTGGACGACCGTCACGCCTTCGGGGCTTCTTTCCGCGCGCACTGGTCCCAAAATTTTCTTCTACATCACGGACTGCGCAAGCATTAGAGAACCCGGATCTGGTTGCGCAGGGTATCCATGATATTCTGCATAGACCAATATGGCACCGACTAAGGGTCGTACAGGAGATCGTCGTAACCAGGGAGATAATATGTGTTTGCGGAACAGAGACGATATCCTGGGCCGATCTTCGAGCTTCTCTGGCTCGATACGTCGAAGATCACACGAAGCGTGCACACGATAAAACGAAACAAAAAGGTCTTTCGGTGAACCCCGACGAAGACGGCATTACCTCCAACTGGGAGTTGTTCAACAGTATAGCGAGTCTGCGGGAAAGATTCAACGCCTCGGAACCCCTTTCTCTCCACGAAATCATAGGGCTGACACGCCGGCACCATGTTTCATCTCCCGGTGTCACAATTTATGCAGTACAGGGTCTGCTAGACGAGCGAGAAAGAAATGAGCCGTTGCTCAGAGTGGACTACAGTCTTTCTTCGGCCGAAGTGCAGGGCAAGCTCGCATTCTATATTGTTTAGAAATACCGAAATCTAGACGTTCTTGCTTTCGGCGGGCTTGGTACGGGCAACCGTTATTCCGCAATATCCTCTTGGGCGCCCCCGTCTTTCAATGCGAACCCACTGAGCCCTGGAATATTCTACTCTCATCTGCCTGAACTCTACAACGCAGGCGGACGGCAGCTCCGGAGCTTCGCCATCTCATCCACCTACCTTGAACTTGGTGTCGAAGTCATATCAGTAGGCACAGTCGCAACGGTAGTCTCGTTTAGGACACTGGCCTCTCTCCGGGAGATGCAAACTGACAAAGTGCTCACATCCACCTCGCTGTGGAGAAATACTCTTGAACAGCATGGTGCTCCTCTCCCCGCAATCGTTTGATGCTATGGGTCACTGGACGACCTCGACATCCTATGCTAGAAGACTATGTGCGCAGATACGTTCCTCGGGCACGATGGAATTAGGAAGCGAATACCAGTCACGAAGCCTGTTACTTCAGCTTCGTCCACGCACTCGACAGGAACCCTTCAAGGAGACAGCCGACGCAGATGGTCGATGTTCGTGACGAGCAACGGCTCGCTGGGATTGGGCCCGTATGCTGCTGCACAACATGGTAAACAGGTGGTAGTGTTATTCGGTGCCATGGTGCCGTTTCTGATAGCGCAAGTCAGAAGATCTAACTTACTTTACGACGTAATGGGCGAATGGTAAGAAGGTGACGCTTCCAAGCAAGTGCACAGCTAATGCTTCAGCTTAGTTATGTGCATGGGATCATGGATGGCGAGGTCTTGGAAGCCCATAGGCAGGGACACGCTGAGTCGCGGATGTATCATTTTTTATGAGCCATCAGTACGTCGTAGTCTAGCAGGCACCAGTGTTGCAGGCGTGAACAACATTTTTGGGCCGAAGGACAGTACAGCAATGGTGTACACCGTGTAGGCTGTTATTTTGGCATTACGCATTCATTCAGTGTTACTCTTACGGACGCCCAAATCTCTCTGCGAAAGTTTTGTGAGCGAGGTGGCGCACACATGGAAAGAAGACCCTTCGCTCTAGGACGGGACTCCAGCGCAAGAAGCCACTAAAATCAATGGAACACCCGCGCAACACCGCCTTATCGTCCACTCTCCGTCCTCGCATGCAGAGTCCTCCACCACACGCCCATCGACTGGTTTCTGTAGATGCACACTTCATGCTCCCCGCCCAGCACACATGGCGAGTCGTGCGCTAGGCCTAGACTAGCTGCGCTAGGAAGGATGACTGTTTCGTCTCGGCTCCCCGTCTGACCACTCACCAGCGCGCATCCATCCAAGAGTCATACTCGGGCGGCTACGCACCGCACTCGGCCACTGGGAGCTGCAGGAACGGGCTGCGTGGGGCACAAGGTTGAAGCCGGTGCGCTGCCGGGTCGGGGGCGCTGCTGGGTTGCGCGAGACGGTTAACTATGGAGCGTGGCCGCGTCCCTGGCTTGGTTCCGGTCTTGTCACCCTTTTGTGAGAGACTAAGAGGTGTGACTCTTGCAGACGGTTGACGTGTAAGTTGCGAGCCGTGTGTTCTGAGTCGGGGGTTCTTTCGCTTGCAAGGTGCGTGGGTATATATTCGCACAGTGCATTTTGACATCTTTTTATCTTCCCCGTCGCTTTCGTCTTCCTCTGTGTTTTTGTACTCAACGTCTGGTATGCGAGAAAAGTGTAAGAGAAGAGATGAAAGACCAGGCTGGGAAGAGCGCCGTCGCGGCCACCGGCGACGGCGAGGTATCAAGCCGCGTTACGAATCTTATACATGCGTTCACAGATGGACTGAATGTTTTTAAGAGGTTGAGGGAAAGGAGGAGGAGGAAGAAGACTAAGCAGAGGGAGAAGGAGAGGGAAGAAGCGTCAGGCGCGGAGCTGCTGTTGAGTGAGTCGTTGAGGAAGGGACCGGTAGAGTTGCGGGAGAGGTATGAGAGTTGCTACGGGGAGAAGGGTGAAAAGTTTGCGAAGGGTGATGGTGAGTTACTCATGTGCTACCATCCGGTGGTTGCCTAATTGGCGAGGAAATAGTAACTAACCAAAACAGCGATTGCGCATGCCTCCCTCGCAGAAACGCTGATCAGATTCAATACCGGTCTTGTGAGGATCATTGCGACGTTCCTGCACCGGGATTCGAAGAATTGCGATCTAAAGTTAGATTACAAGTCGCTCACCAGTCTTTCGGATATCTCTAGACGAGAGGCGATTGACAGTATGAACCAACTGTATCAGCGGCTGGGACGGTCGCAGTTGCAATTGCACCGGAGGTCAGATATCAAGAATGAGCCTGAGAAGAAGAAGCGCAGCTCATCGCGACAACGTTCGCATGGACCTACAGTAACGCGTGTTTCGGTAAAGTCCTCAGGCAACTCTACGCAAACGCAACTCGCCATGGTGCGCCCACGAAACGCCCGCAAAGGCTCATCGTCAAGCAGCTCGTCCAGCTGGTCGAGAACCCAATCGTCCTCCACGACCACGAGCTCACCCTGGGCGACACCTCCGCGGTCCCCGCTCCCGGAGTACTCTCCCAAGGACCCGTTCCCACCGCAAAACGCACCAGCCGTCGCGAAGGCCCCCAACAAACTACTCCTCCCCCTCGACGGAGCCCGCCCAACGACCTGGCCGCAACCCCGAGCCACCAAACCCCACCCATTCAAAGGCTTCCTGCCCACCCCAGAGGAGTACTTCGCCATGGAAGCCTCAGGCACCCAACTGCCGCCTGACTTCCCACGGCCATTTGGCAACGCGACCGACATGCCGCCTCGACGCCGCGCGGACAAACCTACTCCGTCGACGTATACGTTCGCGTCCGACAGCACGAAGCTGGGCGAGATCCCGACGCGCAAGTGGTCAGTTCCATTCGACTATGAAGAAGCGGCGAGGAAGAATGCTGAGGTTGAGGTGAGGGGGTGGCCGGTTGCAGTGGCGCCGGTGGAGGGGAAGGTGAAGAGGGGAAAGGGCTTGAGGAGCTTGTTTAAGAAGGCTGCGTGAGGATGGGACGAGAGTAGGTCTTTTTCTGTGGTACACCCAGATGGATATATACGGGTGCCGTTTCTTTACCTGGTTTGTTTGTTTTTATGGCGCGGCGCATCGGGTTGGGTTTGGAATGTTTTCATGGTTTACGACAGCGACGAAGGTTTACGAGTTTCTTTTCTACGGGCGAGTATATACCCTTTGTTGTTTTCTGCGAGCGTGGAGTTTGGGATGGATTTTCATGGCTCTTGAGCTTTTGGTGAGCTGTTCTTTGGGATGCATTGTATATTTTTAGCGCGTTTGAGTAATAGCATATTCTGTATCATCTTTTGAGCAGTCACTCTTTCGGCTTGCATGAGGATGTACCATGATGTGAAAGTGCACGACACTTTCTGTGCCTACACACTGGGGTCAGCCGTTGCTATCGATAAAGCTGCGGGCTGATCCCTGCTGCGAACTGCCGTCATCCTCCGCAGCCCATGTTTCACCCCACAACGTCGTATGAGGCTCTACCACCATAGATAGAACCTGCATTCTGATCCTCCTTTATAAATGCGTTCTTCTACATTTGTTCTCCCGCTGCTGGCCTCGGCCGCCACAGCTCTTCGCAGCAGCGGTAACGGGGAGCTCGCGCAGCCTTCCGTTGCACCCAAACGCGTCGCAATCATAGGTAAAATCGGCCCTCTTACATATCTGCATGGTGGGCAGACGGCACAATCAGGACACGCTCCCTCGCATCTTCTAAGCATGATATTGCACCCATAGAAAGCCGCTAATCATCTTTCTCAGGTGCCGGCGCTGCAGGCTCATCCGCTGCTTACCATCTCGCACAGCACGCCCAAGACGCGGACATACCCCTCCGCATCTCCGTCTTCGAACGCGACTCGCACATCGGCGGGCGCTCCACCACCATCAACCCCTGGTCCGACCCCTCCCAAGTCGTCGAGCTCGGCGCCTCCATTTTCGTCGAAGTCAACCAGATCCTCGTCAACGCGACCAAGTCCTTCAACCTCTCCACAAACGCCGCCTCGACACGCCATGCAAATATTCCCGAACTGGGCATATGGAATGGCAAGGACCTGGTGTTTACGATGAACGAAGGCGGGTGGTGGGACATTACGAAGCTGTTTTGGAGATATGGGTATGCGCCGGTTAAGGCGAATGCGCTGATGAGGGAGACGGTGGGGAGATTCTTGAAGATGTATGAGAGGCCGGTGTTTCCGTGGAAGAGTCTGAGCGACGTGGTGCAATTGGTGGGGCTGACGGAGGTGACGGGGTTGACGGGTGAGGAATATTTGAGGAACAGTGGGGTGTCTGATAGGTTCGCGAGTGAGATTGTTCAGGCGAGGTAAGTTGTGGAAACTGGCAGGGTGTCACTCAAGGCTTGTGGCGCTACGGGCCTACGGCATACAAAGGTGGTCAGGCTGACGATGTTTAGCACGCGAGTGAATTACGCTTCCAACCTTGGAACCATTCATGGCGTCGAGGCTATGGTGTGCTTGGCAACGAATGGGGTAAGTCACTATAGATACTTTCCATGTGTTTCGTGTGGCGCCCAGGATCATAATAACATCTCATTCCAGGCCATGTCCATTGCAGGCGGCAACTGGCAGATTTTTGCCCACATGCTGGATTCATCCTCCTCCATCTCAACCCATCTCAACACTACAATTACCAGCGTCTCCAAGCAGCTGGACGGAACGTACAACCTGACATTCTCTTCCGGTCAAGTGTCGAGCTTTGATGAAGTGATTCTCGCCGCACCGCTGCAATTCTCAAATCTCGTCATTGAACCAGCGCCGAAGCATACTCCCGATCAGATTCCCTATGTGAGACTTCACGTAACCCACTTTGCATCACCTCACAAGCTGGATCCCTCCGCCTTCGGTTTGGATTCTGACAAAGAAGTCCCGGAATACGTGCTAACCACCCTGCAAGATGGAGAAGAATATGGGTCGAAGCCGAACGTCGGTCGTGCCGGCTTTTTCAGCATCTCCATCGTCAGCTCGGGTGTGAACCAGTTTGCGTCGCAAACCCGTAGCGAATATATCTACAAGATCTTCTCGCCACATCGCATCGATAGGGAGTTTCTCTCCCGTGTCCTTGGTCTTCCGATCTCTGAAAAGGAAGCCGAGACGGGAGATGTCGATGGTACCGTCAGCTGGATCAATCACTGGGAGGTACACTCGTATCCGTATGAGTATCCTCGCGTGACGTTTGACGAGCTCAAGCTTGACGATGGACTATGGTACACGAGCAGCATTGAGAGCTTTATCAGCACTAGTAAGTAATACTACATACTATGTCGGCTATACTTTTGATTAAAAAAAAAAGCTGACGCTAGCACAGTGGAAACGAGCGCACTTTCTGGAAAGAACGTCGCAGAGCTCATATTTAATGGCTGGTCGAAGAAGCACGAGGAGAAATCGGATGGTGATAGCTTGAAGACCGAAACGGGCTGGGAATTCAAACCCTTGGACACCGCGCAGAAGCCATTGAACGCTGAGCTCTGAGCTAGATTATGTTTCTGGTCACAGAGGTATAATGCGCACGAGTCTTCCCTTGAAGCAAAGAACACTACTATTCAACTACCGACCGACTCAGATGAACTTCTCACCCACTAACTTCTCGCTCAGCTCCCACAATTTCTCTACGTCCGCGTCGTTGCTAGCATACTCCCGTGTCAGATTGTATATCTCATTTTCAACAATGAATGGAGCATGCTTCTCCCTGAGCTCTGGGCTTAACGCGGTAAAGAGCAGGACGCCAGCAGCCCGCTTCAGGGAGACCATGTTCTGCGGCGGGAGCGGCTTTCCGTTGTTGCGCTCAACCGCGAGTGCGAAGGCTTCGCCGAAGTAATCCTGGCCAATGCCCGAGTTAGCCAGGAGCTGGCTCTCGAGTGTTACTGCACAATGTCAGGGAACCAATGGTCAACAGGAAGAGGTGGAACGACAAGTCGACATACCACCAGGGTGCGCAATGAGGACAGCTATATCCTTTCCCTTGAGTCATCGAATCTTATGTCGGCCATCTGGTACCCCTAGCCCTGACAAGACCTTCTTTAACCAGAAGATTGGTGAGCAAGGAATGTCCGAGATAATTGACGGCGAATTGGCTCTCAACGCCATCCTCCGAGAGCACAAACGTCCTCGTCGCCATCACCCTAGCATTATTGATCAAAATGTCGACCTCGTCCATGTACCTCTTCACTTGGGCTAATGCCTCGCGCACGGAGGCGTTGGAGAGCAGATCGAGCTTCACCATTTTGACGTTGACGTCAGGATCGATCTTCACTATCTCGTCGACTACGGGCTGGATCTTGGAGGCGGTGCGACCGGCTAGAATGAGGGTTTTTGGCTTTGCGCAATTGAGGGAGAGGGCGAGTTGGCTTCCTATGCCGCCCTGGCTGGGGCCGGTGATGAGGACTGGGAGTGTGAGTTGGGAAGGCGTGGATTGAAGTGGAGGTTTTACAGACTCGTTTTGCCGGCTGCGTTAGCTCCGAAGGCAGTGAGCACGTCGGTGTCGGTTGTGTTGATGTCGAAAGGCATGGTTGGTGTTACCATAAAGGGCTGGTGAAGCTCATCTGTGGACGTATATGCTTTTACAAGATTGTGGTAAGTTTACTAAACAGCCCAATACGGCGTTTATAAAAAGTGTCGAAAGGGCAACGTGAGGTCTGCAAGAGACCTCCGGTGGTAACGCATGATATGATACCTTTTATACTCTATTTATGTCGCATTGAAATCCCGATGATCAAACTTATCAGCGGGATGATATATAGATGTTCGAGGGATTAGCAGCACGCAGACTTCGCCGTATAGTAGAAGTGGCGCAGTCAAGGGCGCTGGTGTCAGCTGTTGAGTCGTCACGACAGGCGGTGCTGTGCCGCGATGACGGTTGGGCATCCCTCTACTTTTCCCAATCGCGTCTCGGTGTGCCACGGGACTTTGAGAGGCGTCGGCGTAATGTTAGGTATTGTTTTGGGCGCCGGTTGTGGCTCGTAGGAAACGGGATGTTCGGTCTCACCGGAAGGCGAGAAAGCATTTGGACGAGTTATTACAGTACTTCGTGGGTAAGTTTATCCAGTACGCAGAGGCAGAGCTACGGAATTAAAAACAGACTATAAAGTATACACACACTCACCACACCCCGCTGGGGCAAACCACGCGCTCCATAGGACGACCTGGTCACTGGGCTAGTCGTCACCGTGACACGGAAGGCTAAACATCACGTGTATCACGTCTCTACTGTTGCGAAACCGGACAGTGCTAATGGATAATTTAAGTATCAGATGTGAGAGAAGACTTAGTTGGAAGTCTCCATGCTCGCACTCCCATAGTATGCAACAGATTTAATTATAAATGTAATTGAAATGCGAAATATTTGTGAGGTTTGATGTTTGCCACTGAGCTGATGGCTTGTTTTCCTTTTGTTTGTTTTTGATGTTTGCCACCGAGCTGATGGCTTATTTTCCTTTTGTTTGCTGTTTGCCAGTTATCTAGGATGTTTGCGCCTGGGTATATAGGAGATAGCTTACCTCTAGTGGCAGAGGGGGATATACATGAGTTATTTGGTTCACAATATTATAGTAAAGGGGGTAGTAAAGACGCATTTTAGAGTAAAAAAGTTAGGGAAGTTAACGGGGGCATTTAAGGAGATAGATAAGCAGAAGATAAAGAGGAGGGTGGTTATAGATCTTTTTGCGTGAAGGAGTGTACACCTGGGCAAGTGGTTATGCCCCTGGACAAGTTACATGGAAAGTGGGCAGGGGCGAGGCTTGGAGCTGGGATAGTTTACTTTCTGGTTGAAGAAGTCAGTGACACGCATATACAGTAGAAAGAACGAGTCAGGCAAACTGTGAACGCGGGGAGAGCGACTTTTGGTGGAGAAGCTGCACTGGCTGTAGATTATATTTTGGTATAGCATATTCGAATTTGGAAGCGATCAAGGTGCTCCGAGCGAGTCTAGCATTTCACCAATGGGATCTCTCCTTCTATTCATGCTCCTCTATTTATTCTGCCTTTCAATGTACAGCTCATACTCGTAGCTAGAGAAGAGGAAAGGAGCAACGCCCTTCAGATCGTTCTCAAACAGTGGCATGCTCGCATAATACTGGTACCGTTAGCATATTCCCTTGAATGACTCGGTCAAAGACTTACCTCAAAAGTACCGTTTGAGCTCAAGCTGCCAGTCTGAACAGTCCATTCCCAGACCAACGCACCATCGCCCTTGCGCTTCTCAGCGAACGTCTCGGTCATAAGCTCGTACCCGCTGAGCGCAGCATCAAGGTACTTCTTGCCCTCAAGGTATCCATGACGCACTCCCTTGAGCAGACCATACACAAACATGGCCGATCCAGAGCTCTCAATGTAATTACCGGAGCGACTCTCGAGCCCCGGATCCATGATGTTGTACCAGCCCTTGTACTTGGGGTCTTGAGCCGCGACGATTGCATCGGCGACAGATTGCAGGTACTTAACGAGCCGCGCACGACCTTCGTGCTTCTCGGAGAAGTAGTCGAGGGTGTCGACGAGCGCCATGATGTACCAGCCTACTGCGCGGCCCCATACGTGAGGCGCGGCACCAGTCTCAGGGTCAGCCCAGGTGGACTTCTTGCTGACGTCAAAACCATGGACTGGTAGACCGTTGGTGCGATCACGGTCGACGGTGGTACCAGCATCGATGAGATCGAATTGCAAAGCGATATCATCCCAAGCTGTCGTGTTGTCAGGCTGGAACTCATGCGTCCAGCGTGCGTAGAAAACGTCGAGCATGTAGATGCCGTCGAGCCACATCTGATCAATGTACGCCGGATACCGGTGGTAGAAGCCGCCATCTGGCGTGCGGAAAGAGCGATCAATCTGGTCTTTGAGGCTATCTGCAGCAATCTTGTAGATCTCTTCTCCGCCGGTGAGGTTGTACATGTCCAGGAAGGTGTGACCGAAGCGAATATCGTCGATAGAGTTGCTATTGTTGTAAAGCAGAATCTCGCCGTTCCAGGCGGGATACAACACGGTGTCTGTGTGGTGCTTGACATAGTCACGGTATTTGTCGTCGCCTGTCCTGTCGTAGGCTAGGAGGATGCCAGATAGGTAAGCTGAGACTGTGTAGGCGAATGTGGGTTCTACGCCATGCTTGATCTGGGAATCCGCCATCCATGTCAGATATCGCGGCTTGCCATTGAATTTGCCAGAATCTATCCTCTTCTCAGGAGGGATCTTGAACCAGCCATTGGGCAGGGAGATCTTCGCTGATGCTACAGCGGCGCTGGCGAGGGCTAGACCGCTGACAAGGAAAGTCCTCATGATGATGGCGGATAATGAGATGACACGAAGATGGGAATGATCTGTAGTGGTCTTCACCTTATATATTTACGATTGCTTCGCCCACGGACGGAATCTTGCAATTATTCTGTACTTCGGCGCATCTTGCTGTTGCCCATCATGCTAGCCAAGAACGTTTCTAGGATGCCTGAGGAAAGTGCAAATACTTCAACATCTTGGAAAACCATAAGAGGGAAACTCATGAGGCTGATCCACACCACTAAGCCACCTCATTGGACGCCATGTCGGTAGCTCTGGAGATTTCTTATCCAAACATTCACATCCACACCGGATATTCTGCTCTGCAGAGGACCAGCCTGGACTACAACGTGTAGATCCGGATACGTGCGCACGGAAAAAGGCATGCTGAGGGTGTATTGGACGGAAAAACTTCTTGGAGTTGCGGGGTGGCAGCTTGGCGACTGTGGGTGATGCGCAGGAAGCTGGGGTTGATCATCATCCTCGGTCGCCCGGGGGGGTTCTTTTGTCGTCTTCAAAGACCTGAACGTGGCCAGGTGATCTGAACAGATCATGCGACATATAGTAGCAACTAAGATCGGCCGCTCGGTGAGTCTGTGAGGAGTAGGTGTACCAAGCGAAGCAAAGAAAAAGTGTGATAGGGCCTCAAGTGTTGAAGATGCTGCTGTTTCTACTTCCTTGGCCAAAGAAAATGGGCAGGTGCATCGCAAGTCTGTGTGCGTCGCAAGAGCGGCGGATGCTCTTAACACCATGATTGTATTGCTGGAAGTGAGCACGTCGCCCAAGCTGCATTTTAAAGTTGGAATTGGAAAGCTCCAATCAGATTGTCTTCATTTACAAACAGAAAACGATTTGATATTGATTAGAGGGAGCGTTGTAAAGGTGAGGGATGTAATTCGTGGCAGCGCCAAGCCCACTTTACGCGACCGCGTTATCGGTGGTTTCGTAAAATCCCGCTACACATGTGATCTGGGCGCTTGTTAGGTAATCGCTTCCTGCGCGTCATTTGACCCCACCTATTTTTCCATACAATCGGATACCGTACATGAATTCATTCCCCTAAACAATACCCTACTATTATCCTTAAGGGTTATCGTGATGCCGGCTAAAAGTCGTAAACGTAAAAGTACTTAGGTATTTAAGGGGGGCAAGAATCCACCCTAAGCGACGCGGGTAGCTAAAAAGTTACGTATAACAAAGTTACCTCGCAAAAAAACTTTTAAAAAAGCAAAGGCTAGGGCACCTTTATAAGAGATAATAAATAAAGCTAATTATATAACTACTACTAAGGTAGCTAAGGCAGAGCAACTTAAGGATAAGGACGTTAAGGAGTAAGAGATATACTTAGAGGATAGCCTATTATTAGCCTAGCTAGGTCCTTTTATATAATAATTAGATAAGGAGCTTACTAAGGTAATTAATAAGACTTATATAAGGTATCGCTATAGAGCGTACTATAATAATAAGATAGTTAATAGCGTAGAGGATAGTAATTATAAGTAACTACTTAGTAGTCTAACAGCGGGCGAGGTTTAGAGATAGGCTAATAGCGTCGTTGTAGAGATAAGCACCTAGAAGAAAATCTCTATTAAAAGCCTTACTATTATTATATATTTAAGTTAAACTTTAGTAAAGGATTGCATAGTAAACGCTCTTAAACATAGGGAGAGTTACCTATATTTTACTAACGTAAAAACCAGCGTAGAAGAGTTACTATAATTAGCGCCCCTAGGGGCCACTGCGTGCATGGATTTTAACTTAGTGCTACTACTAGAGTTACCTTAGGTGCCTGCTTCAAGTCAGTCACGCGTAGGTGGCCCACAAGGCTCTTAGGTACAACTTACTACTACTAATCGCCAACTTGCTAAGCTACCAAACGTTATGGCGATTGACTAGATAGGCAATGGGCTAGCTATCTAAATACGGGACGCGTGGAGGTGCCAGGACACCATGTGCTGGAACTACGCCCATGTGTGCTACTTTTAGCGTACTGAATCGTTGCTGGTGCGATTCTCCGATCATATGCCCGTCGAGGGCAATATAGTCGCCATATGGGCCCGCGAGGTGTCGCTGCAAAGGTGTACAGTTGCAGAGCCGTCAGACAACGTTTAATTGATAATAGCGAGATCTTGTGGGCAGGCTGGGCGACGGCGGAGGAGGAGCGACTCTAACGGCGAGCCTATAATAAAAGATATACTTAAATTACTAATCGCGTCTATAGTAAGTTAATTAGTATAAAGTTAGCTATCTTAAAGATCGCTTACCTAGCAGCGAGAACCTAATCGCCTACTAGATAACTTATTAGTTTCGACGTAGGATCTATTAACTTATAGTAACGTAGAGGAGCTCTACTATATAACACTGCTTTTCCTATAGTAGTGGCTTAATAAGGGTCCACATAAAGATCGCAGAGATATAAGAAAGGTCTTTACTATAGTTAAGAATAATAGAATTAACATTAACATGCTTATAGATCCCTTAGAGGCTAGCATGCCGTATACCTTATAGTAAGAGGTGTAGGAGCTGCCACTGCCTCTACTACTTAAACTTAAGTATATGCTATCCGATGGCAGCGTGGATTTAAAGGACTAACTCTAGAGCAAAAAGCTTAGTGCCTAGAGAACATGAAGAAGGAGAAAGAGCGTGTAGAGCGAGAGGAGCGAGAGGAGGATAAGGACAAGGAGAGCTTGTTTATATAGCAAATATAAGAAGTTACTGAAGCTTTTAGCTAGGTTACTAACGTTAATTTTGCAGTTACTTATACTTTACGCTCTAGTTATATTATTAATTACTTTTAGATAGGGCGCGTTATAAGTACTTTTATTAGGAGATTTGCGTTCTTTATTTTACTAATTTTAGCATATAAAAATTAATTTTAAGGAATTTGCTGCCTAAATATACGTATATTATATTAACTTATTAACAGAATTATGTAGAACTATAACGTAAGCAAATTAATGCTAGTAAATAATAAGTCCGCACGGGCTACTATCGTTAGGCTTAGTAATATTTACACTTAATAATAACGCGTTAATTACTTAAGTCCTCTATCTCCTATACACCTCACACCTGCCAGCCTAAGTAGCTGAAGTACTTTCTTGCCCGCTCGTCGTTATAGCAACCCTCCTGTACACCTAGCTCTAAGAAATACGAGAAATCCTGAAAGATAGGCGCTTTCTGGAAGTTCTTTTTTATCTATAACTTTAACGCTTTGAAGCTCTGCTCAATCGGATTCATATTAGGTGAGTACGGTGGCAGGTACTCGAGTACTACCCTAGCGTCTATACAGAGTTATTAAATTTTAGCTAATTAATAAATAGATGCGTTATCTATTATAATTATTAAGCGTAGCCCTGGGTACGGCGTGCAATACGGTAGCACTTTACTAGTAAAAAACTCCTCTATTAACTCTACCATAATTACTCCCTAATAGATAAGATAATTAAGATACCTATTAACGTCTATAGCTAGTAATAAACTCTACCTCTCTAACCTTTAAGCTAAGTACGATACCTAAACTAGCGTGTTTACCTTTAACTAGGTATATTTTTAATTGCCTGTACGCTCGTTGTAAGCGCTCTTATTAACTACTATTATTATCTCCGCCTTATACGCTAGCTAGTAATAAGCTCTAAACGCTTAATAGAGGACTGCGTTACGCTTAGCTACCACTTTAGTTACCGCTTTTTAACTCTACCTTATGCTGGTAAGAGTCTCCTATATAGTCGTCTGTAAGGCTTTTACGTTGTACTTGTTATACAAGAAACTCTGCACCTTATCTAGGTAAGTATTTAGCTAGCCTAGTAGTAACTTTTTAAGCTTCTCGCGATAGTACTGCAATAATAACAGTGGCCTATCTTGCCATACGTAGCTCGGCGGGTAAGGTTGCCCTTAGTACTCTAGACTAAGTTAAATCCTCCTAATTATTATCCTAGCTACCTTTATATTTTTCTAGATTTAGGTGTTGCTAACGTCGTTATTTAATTAATTAATTACGGCCTGCAACACTGTCGGTAGTAACCTAGCTTTACTATAAGTCCCTATTAAAGACTTTTAAATTCTTATAATATATTAAAAAGTTAATATTTAGCTAGTAAATCCGTGTTTCAAATGACGCGCGGGAATCGATTACTAATGCGCGGGGCAGGTCACATGTGTAGCGGGATTTTACGAAACGACAATATTGGCATATTCTAATGAACCGGCACAGCTCTCGTCTATGTGAGGTTGGCTATCAATGATCTATCGCCTAATGGCGCGCAGCCGTTCCACGATGAAGATTATACCGTTCATGCAGTCGTTAATGGCGAGCTGTATGATTACGACACTGCGAGCTACGATGACGGAGAAGACAGACTACAAGTTCAAAGGCCATAGCGATTACGCAATCGTGATCGCGCTATATAAATACTACGGGCCGTCATTTCTGTCGAAGTTGAGGGGAGAGTTTGCGCTGTGCATTTATGATGCGCGGACGCAGACTTTCATCGCTGCGAGAGATGCTATGGCATCAAGCCTCTGTTCTATACCTTTGTGGATAATAAGCTGCTCGTTGCTGCTGAAGCGAAAGCATTCTTGCCGTTGGGATGGGAGCCTGAGTGGGACGTTGCGAGCTTGAAAGATGCGGGGAGGAATCACGATGCTCGGACGATCTTCAAAGGCGTGAGAAAGGTACGAATGGAGTAATGAATAGGTCTAGTGTTGGTTATGATCGAGCTAGGTGCGATCTGGACAGTATATAATGTGTCAATCCTTCGAAAACATAGAGTGGCGGCCCTACTGGGATATCGAGTACTCATTGAAGTGGGCATCTCCTTGTAGCTGGGGCTTCCTGAGACGATTGACGTTAGATTTGCAGACTCAATCAGACCCACGTTCTGACCAGGAAATGATCGAAGGCGGCCGATCCCACATGCTAAAAGCCATCCCTATCCGACTACGGGCTGATGTCCCAGTAGGAGTGTACCTGAGTGGCGGCATCGACACTTCCATAATCGCCGGTATGGTCACGCATGTCGTAAAAGAGCAAGGCGAGCGCATGGGCAACGAAAACGAAATCGAGCGTGTCAGCTGCTTCAGCATTGCCTTCGACGAAGACAGCGGCTTCGACGAGTCTGCCATCACAAACAGAACGGCAGACCATTTAGGCGTCAAGTACTACAAAAAGCACATGAACGAAGCCGAGCTCGCAGCACGCTTCGAAGACGCAACCTGGCACTGCAAACACCACAATCCTGATTTGAACTAGGTGGGCAAATACGCGCTGTCGGAAGTACCACAAAAGCTTGGTTTCAAGATCGTACGAACTGGCGAGGGTGCAGACAAACAATTTGCCAGTTACCCCATGTACTTGCCTGACTTTCTTCGTGAACCGGATCTCGCACATGTAGCAAATACCCTGGCCGAAGACGCGCGAAAGGAGCAATGCATCAAGACAGACGAGGAGGCTAGCGCCTACTACGAATCCATCGGCGCCGATGGTGCCAATCGCGGACCATCGTTATTATGATTCTGGAAATACCTGCTCGACCCACAAATATTAGTCAGTCATCCGATCTAGCTTCGGGTGGGGTAATTTGGCAACCTCACCCCAACAACGTTATCCGCTGCAGATAGCGCAGGAGTACGCAGATCGGAACGGAAGCAGGCGCAACGTCGCCATCTACACAGACAACCAGGCCGCCATATGGTCTGTCACCAAGGCCGAAGGACGGACAGGAGCCTACATTCTAGAGGAGATCGCCCGCCAAATCCAGGACCTCCAGGACCGAGGACGTCCGGTACGGATTCGATGGGTGCCAGCCCACGAAGGGATCCTAGGCAACGAAGCAGCAGACATAGCCGCAAAGGAAGCTACAGGATGGAGAGAGAACGGCAGAAGAGCGCCGACCGCAGGCGAGCCTTCAAAACTCTTTCCCCTCAAGACCACGCTGAAAAGAAGATGCAAGCAGCAAGCGGAGACCGCATGGAGCGCAAAGTGGCGGAAGGAAACAAAAGGCCGAGCCACGTTCAGGAACACACGGTCACCGACAAACAGAGTACTCAAACTACATGAAGGCCTCAAAAAGCGAGACAGCGCTCTTCTCGTCCAACTAAGGACTGAAAAGATCGGACTGAGAGACTTCCTCTTCAGCCGCAAAGTGCCAGACATAACTAACTCTGGATGCGACTGCGGAGCGATCAGACAAACAGTGGCCCATGTTCTGCTCTACTGCAGGATGCATAAGGACCTCCGGAACCGGATCTTCGGCGACCGCCCAGGACGACACAACCTCCGGACCATCCTTAATAAGCCACAACTAGCCACCAAAGCTATCGAGTATATGGAACAGACGCAGATCCTTGGGCAAATCGGGATCGCAGACGCGTAGATGAAGCCGAGCGCTGGGGGGAGACTGTAGGTATACGGACGCGACACACGAGGTGCAAAACCTCTACGAAGCCTAGAAAGTGGTTTGCATTAGTATTAGAACCGGTATCTAGATGGGC
Organism: Bimuria novae-zelandiae CBS 107.79; assembly: GCA_010015655.1. NCBI lineage: Eukaryota > Fungi > Ascomycota > Dothideomycetes > Pleosporales > Didymosphaeriaceae > Bimuria > Bimuria novae-zelandiae. Next base: position 795,436 of record ML976680.1, read on the forward strand.
CCGCCAGCATATTTAGATAGTGGTTGAGGAAAGAAAGGCAGGTCTCTGGGGACAGCTGGTCTTGTTTTTGCAGGATGAAGCGGGGCGGAGCGGATCAGCAATGATCCGGGACGCGTCGGCTGTCCGCCAAGCCTTGCCAGCCGGGCATAGCTGCGGAGAAATCGCGGCTGAAACCGAGTAGGAATCAATCAATCAATCAATCAATCAGAAGAAGAATCAATCAATCAATCAATCAAGAGGAATCAAGAAAAGGAAAATCGAATTGTGGATGGAATCGGAGGTGAACAACGCGTTCCGGACGCGTAGGTCGGACCGAGCTCGGACCAAAACACCAAAAGCAGCCGAATTAGGGGGCACTAACACCCAAGCCGAGAACAGCGAGAATAATGCAGATGACAACACGGAAATCGATACGGATACTCCTGGAGCACCTCGAGCCAAGCGAACGCGATCGATAACAAGTACGAACCTTGGAAAGGGACATTTTATGGGCAAGGGCAAAGACGCGACTACGAAGCAGACACTGGCATCTATACTAGAAGCACTCGAGGAACTGAAGGACAACAATACAGATCTCAGAGCGACAGTGGGAGAATTGACAAGCGAACTGGCATACGTGAAAGCTCAGTTGGCAGAAGCTAAGCAGCAACTGACGGAAGCAACCCAGACCATCTCGACCCTCAGCACCATCTGGTCAGACACACGCTCAGATGGCGCCTCACCACGATCCTACGCCTCAGTCCTCGCGCGATCCGTTCAGCCATCCTCAACCGCCAGCCGGTCAACATCGGGTAACACGAACGACGTATCATCGCGAAATTCCAGTCCCCCAGGGCTCACCATCGACACCCGGCGAGCAAAAGATCCAATCAGTATAACACCAGAAAATGCATCAGATATCGAAATGAAAATAAGAGCCAGGATACATGCACACGAGGACCTTAAAAATATCAAAGTCGAGG
>ML976681.1:0-18982 GCA_010015655.1 Bimuria novae-zelandiae CBS 107.79
GCGGCTTGGGAAGGCTGCGGAGATCGGCCACGGGCTCCGTCTTAGTGATCAAGTATTTGTTGTTGCCCCAGAGCATGGACGTATCGTCGACATGTGGTCTGGGTCCATCATAGTAGGTAAAGATGCCATCAACAAGCTTAGGCTTGTGTTGCACTGCCTCGTGTGCTGCAGTGATGGTTTCAGTCGCCATGTTGTTATCTAAAGAAAAGCGTACGGACAGGGGAAGGGGGATAGAATGAAGCACACAGATAGTAAGTAGGTTTACGGGAGCAGAAGGACTAACAAAGTTTGTACCGGCACGGTCTTATCGTCAAGTTGCTCAAGTTCAGGCGGGGTAATGGAACAGCGCTAGGATATTTTGGTGTCGCATTTGATATGAAGCTTACTAATGGTAGACAGGCATGAGTGAAACTCTCTTCTCCGCCGTTATAGACCAAGTTTAGTTAGTCGCACATAGCACTGCTTGGGCTTACTCGTAACGCCCGCAATTGAGCTGTAGCTAGACAATTCTGGCGGACAAGCGGATAGATGAAAGTTCCAAACAATCAGTACTAGGTAGAGGCGCAGTTCCACGTACGCGAGTCTCCTTCCCCAACAGGCTCTGGGTCCAAGACCAAACGCAAGGGTTGGGCCAGCTGTGCTGTCAAAGACGTGCTGGTCCATGGTTTGTCCGTGAGGGTCTTGCGAGGGGACTAGCCATCGATCTGGACAGAAGGCCTGGGGATCATGGTCAGACCATGAGCGACCATGGCCTGCGCCCTTGGCGCTGGAGACGTAGGTCGCACTGCGAAGGTGGTCGTCAACGCGCATGGGCGGGCTGCGGATGCTTGGGCCCTGAGTCAGGAGCAGCACGGTGGTGCCTTTGGGGATGGCGTGACCGAGAATCTGCGTATCGACCATGGCCTCGCGATCCAGGCCCGGCGTGGTTCCACCGCAGCGTAGGATTTCCTCGATGACTGCATCGAGGTACGGCGCGCGGAGTGCCAGAATTTCGACGGCCGAGGGACAGCGACGCTGCGTCTTTGCCGGCAGACAGGCGGAGTGCAGAGCATCGCGCAGACGGTCCTGTACGGGGGCATGGTCGGCGAGATACTTGACCCCCCAGGCGACGGTGGTGCTCGTGGTATCGTGGCCGCCTACAATAAAGCCGAACAGCTGCATGCATGGTCAGCAAGCGACATGGCAGATTCCCCAGACTCTGCACCGTGTGCAACTTACCTCACCGCGCATGGCCGATGAGAAGAAGTCGGGCCGCCGCCCGGCGTTGTCGGCCATTTTCTGCTCGCGGAGCACCATGTGATCGACGGCACTAGCGACTCTTAGGCGGCGGCTGTGCCCGGAGGCTTGATTAACCAGGTCCGCTGCATCCCGAAGAGCTTTGACCACGTACGCATCCCGAACCCGCCGCGCCCGCCGTAGCGTGGGGGTAAGGGAGAGCAGCCCCCATGTCAGTTTCATCGACAGTGACCCTTGCACCTTCTCGACCGCCGCGATGAGCCCCAGCGTTGCCGCCACTACTTCGTCAGACTCGCCTTCGGGGAACGCAACCGGAGAGTTCTCCACGTCATGCCTATGCTCCCCACTAGTGCCGGTGAGCTCACCCATGGCGTCTATCGTGGGCTGCAGCGCGCTGTGTGGCCAGCTTGGCCCAAACGCGAAGCCGAAGACGGCGTCCAGGGCTGCCTTGAATATATCGTCACTGGCATCAAAGGACCGCCCGGCCGCAACACGGGCCTTAGTCTCCCACAGCCGCACTAGTTGATAGGCCTGCGTGTAGATGTTTGGCGCCGCCACGTCTCTCAAAAAGCTGGGAGACATCAGGTCCTGCAGCAGCCGACGGTGGCCTCGGAAGGTGTCGTCGGTGCGCAGCATGATATGTGCGTCTGGGAGCGCCCCCTGCAGCAAGTCGCTGAGGAGCTTGGACCGGTCGAACTCGCGGGGGCAGCGCCGCATCAGGATATCGCGTGCTTCTTCGTAATCTCCCACTATCACGACAGGCGGCTTGAGCGGTAGGAAGATTTGCATCATGGGCGAGTCCAGCTGCTGGAGCTGACGCTCCACCCACTGCATCCAAGTGTGCTCCGTCCCGGCCAGCTCTCTCATCATGGCCAACCCATCCCCCAATATGCTTTGCGCCGAATCTTGACGATAGGGGATTCCTGGAATCGGTCTCGGGAGCATCCATAGTCGAGTCAGGTAGAGCACAAATACCAGGCCCACGATAGCAAAACCAAAAGCCTGAGGATCCATTTTATTGCTGACAATTCGTTTGGTGGTTGATTAATTCCGTTGCAGAGACTTGATACAAATCAATAGATAATTCTTTTGGTGGATCATTAGCTGCGTCGCAGAGACGGGCTTTTAACACTGACACAGCTTACCCACTAGGCCTAGTGCACTTGACCGACACCCTAGTGACAAGCAGGCAAAGGTCCCCGACGAAGACGTCGCAACACATGACATCTCGGCGCTTCTCCAGCTCACCTTGACCCACGTCAAGGTGGCGGTATGAAAAGACAAGGGGTGGGCCTGACATGTTCGCGGCATCCGACTTCCAAACATGATCAATGAATCAAGTGATTAAGAAAGATCGTTTTATGCATACCGATACGAAAGGAAAAAACAGCACGTAGCGCCACTTCCCCCGCACACCTCTAATTGCTGTTCGATTGCGGCGACATGGCATTCGCTGCCATAGCATCGTCGTGTCCAAATCTCCGCAGCTTGCGTAGCAAGTTGTATCTGCTCTTGCTGTGGTGCGCGGTGCATTCAGTGCTGTTAACTTCGGCCTGCAGCTTGGAACTTTTGTCTGAGGACTTCCAGCTGGTAATCGACCCGAAGAAAAACCCTGGAGCAACCGGCGGTGCCCCTTCTCATCCGGTTGACATATCACGCCTGCGTAACAATAGAGCTTTCGCCCTTTGGCCTCGCGATGCAGACTTCGACGGCAATGGCGCTGGCTATCCAGCCCGGCATCTTCCACCAGAGAAGCTGTCATACGGAGGCTTGGATTTCGTCTTTCCCCAATATGATCCCGGTGGTGGATATGACAATGTTCTTGCTCAAGGACAAGTCCTCGACATATATCGAGGAAGCTACCTCGCCATCCATATGCTCCTCGCCGCGGAAAATGCCGTGGCAACTGGCACTGTCACCGCAAACTACGCAGACGGCTCAACCGCGACTTCTAGCGTGATTGCATTTCCATGGTGGTCCTGGTCCTCGGTCTGGTCGCCGTGGCATTATGCGGGCGATCTCGTGTTCCCATTCCATTTCACAAACACGACCATCGACTTCAACCAATCAGCCATCTATCGCACCGTCAGTTGGCTCGATAGCACAAAAGAACTGGCTCAACTACAATTGCCCAACATCACTTCTGGAGCGGCGAATGGCCCGGGCGGTGTCACGCAAAACACGAGGCTTCACATATTTGCCGTGTCCTTGATCCCTGCGAATATATCAACAGACATCTTGCTCCAGGTGCAGCTGGCCAGGAGTACGAACGCTTGGTTTGAAGGGACGGACATTCAGATATTCGAGGCAATCATTCTTAACGTTGGCGCGGAATGGGTTCTCTCTGAGCACGATGTGCTAGTGACAATCGAAGACGAAACTGCTAGCATCAGAACTGTCCGTCCAGCACATGTTAAGCGACTTCGCCCAGGCGATGAAGCAAGAGTACGCATCGGGGTGACCAGTACGGGGGCGAAAGCAGCTCAAACGGCAACGCTGACCATCTCCGGTACAAACATGCCTAGCACGTACTATGCCTTCGACGCCCAATTCGGCATATTGGACTACGAACCCACGGACGCCAGCATCTACTCGCACGAACCGCCGCCGTGGTTCAACGACGGCAAATATGGCGTATTCATTCACTGGGGTCCGTATTCCGTTCCCGCGTGGGGTAACGCGGGTAACAATGAATCCTTTGCCGAGTGGTATTGGTGGTGGATGAACTCTGGACCCAATAGCACACGAGAGCGAACGTACGAATATCACCTTGAAACATACGGCCCAAATGTGGCCTTTGACGACTTTATTGCAAACTTCACTGCCTCGGCGTACGACCCCAAGGCATGGGTTGACTTGTTTGCTGATGCAGGGGCGAATTATTTTGTCCTAAGTGCTAAGCAACATGATGGATATGCACTTTTCGACCTGCCTGCCAACATTAGTCTTAGGACTAGTGTTGCACAGGTTCCTCACCGCAACCTTGTCCAGGAATTGTATGATGCTGCGAGTACATATCAGCCGCATTTGCATAAAGGCGCATACTATAGCCTGCCGGAATGGTTTCATCCTGACTATCACGGCTTTGGAGAATGGCCCGGCGGTAATGCCACCAATCCGTACACGAACCAGACAGAGCCATACCTTGGATATGTGCCTCTCACAGACTATATAGCAGAGAAGGTAAGCGTTCATGCTGTGTGTGCTTTCTGGTGCTAACTCGTCGTACAGGTGTTGCCCGAAATGCGGATATTAGCCGAAATGAGCACCGACCTCGTTTGGTGTGACATTGGCGGATCCAATCTCACAACCCAATTCGCAGCCGAGTACTTCAACAATGCGAGGAAGCAAGGCCGGCAGGTCTCCGTCAACAACCGATGCGGCATCGAGGGCGATTTCGACACAGCCACCTACGCGACTCTGCAGCGTAACCGCAAATGGGAGCGGACGGCAAGTCTGGACCCGTTCAGCTATGGCTATAATCGCGCAACACCTGACGACGCTTACATGATGCCAAAAGCCATTGTGACGAGGTTGATTGAAGCCGTGTCGATGAACGGCAATTTCCTCCTCAACGTGGGGCCGACAGCAGAAGGTATGTGTGAACACCACCAATAATTCCGCTCTGTCCGTTGGGAAACAGGGCAAGAAAGACGTATCACTCACTAGTCCCACAGGTATCATCCCTGCCATCCAACAACACAACCTCCGCGTCGCAGGCTCATGGATTAAATCTCACGCCGAAGCCATCTTTAACACGACCTTCTGGTCCATAGCCTCGTCTGATGACTCCAATCCCAGCATCCGTTTTACACAGACGCTCGACGCTTTCTACATCTTCGCTATGACTAAACCGAATGCTACGCTCAGTGTCCACGCGCCCGTGCCGTATAGACAGGGCGATGCTGTTACTGTGGTAGGCGGCAAGCAAGCTGGTGTCGTTGTGCCTAGTAGCTTGGTAAATGGGGTGCTGAGGCTGGATATTGGAGATGGGGTACGGGAGGGGGATGAGTTTGTCTGGGTGTTTAAGATTGCCTTTTAGGATACTCGCCCCACACGCCAACCGGAGGTTGGCCCTGCGCAGCCCAACGTAACTTCGTAGCCTAACGTAACTTTTCGTCGCGGATTTTTCTATTTTCTTAATAAACAACCTATAACCATGCCTAAATATTATAGCAAGAGCTATGAAATTGAGCAGCGTATCTCTAATTGTCTCTCTAGTTTTTCTAGCTTAGAAATACCTAATTTTGCAGCTGCAGCACGCGAATGGAGCGTGCCTGTTTCGCGACTTCGAGCGCGCGCTGGAGGCCGGATCAGCCGCTATGACCGCAGCGGCACGAATCTACGACTCTCAGAGACCCAGGATGAAGCGCTAAAGTCATACTCGGCCCCTAGCGGTCGATATCGATTTTTCTCCGAAAAAGGCCGTGCGCAGCACGGCCCTACAAGCTCAATGGGCCACACATGCTCAATGGGCCAGCTGCACTTTGATACCCACCACCACATCAAAACACGCCCTATTTACATCAAATAAAATGCCAAAGATCACGAAGAGCATGTCCACTTACCGATCCGAATGTGAAATTATCGAAAAACACGTTGTGGTGTTAACGTGTCTGTGCGCGTGCCGAGCCACTTCGCGTAACGAGCCACCCAACACCTAAAGACTGAATGACTCACTAACTTTGACGCGTCGTAACTCCACCAATATGGGGGCAATTGAAGATGCGATTGAAGCTATTCAATCTTTAGCTCCAGGAGAAAAATTTTCATATAGAAAAATAGCGGCTACCTATAGTGTAGATCGGACTACGTTGTCCCGAAGACACAAGCGCGTTCAGGCCCCAAATGAAGCCAAGAATATCAACCAGCAGAAACTTACACCACAACAAGAGTAGGAGCTTGTACGATATATCGAAGGACTCATAAAGAGACATACACCTCCTACTAGAGAGATGATACAGAATTTTGCCTTTACGATAGCAAAGGAGCCAGTTAGCGAAAGCTGGGTTACGCGCTTTATCAACCGACACAGTATTTATCTTATCTTATAATAGGCAGTTGGCATGGACAGTAATCGCCACAAAGCTAATTTAGTGGATAAATATCGCCTCTTTTTCAACCTTCTGCACAGCAAGATAGATTAATATTATATAGATCCACGTTATATTTATAATATGGATGAGAAAGGCTGCCTGATCGGTATCGTTGGTAGATCAAAGAGGATATTCAGCAGACGAATGTGGGAGAAGAAGGAAGTTAGGGCATTACTCCAAGATGGCAATCGCGCATGGATCACGCTCCTGGCATGTATCTGCGCTGATAGATCAGCTCTGCCGCCAAGCCTCATCTATGAGGCTGTCAACAAGGGCATCCAATCAAGCTGGGTAGAGGATATTAAGGCAGGATATCATGAAGTCTTTATCACCTTATCACCCTCTGGCTGGACGAACAATGATATCGGGCTTGCTTGGCTTGAGCAGGTGTTTGATCGCTATATAAAAGAGAAGACTTGACGATTATATTAACTTTTAATTATAGACGGCCACAGATCTTATGTTACTATAGACTTTATTAACTACTATAATTAGAATAAGATCCTACTTGCTATTCTACCTCCTTATTTAACTTATACGCTTTAGCCACTTAACGTTACGATGTTTAAGCCTCTATTAATAGCCTACTTAGCAGAGCTATTAAGATACCTTTATAGAAGCCAGGGCCTAGCTTTTATTACTAAAGACGACTTCTTCCCCCTATTCTAGAATGCGTGGAAGGCCTCCTTTAAGGAATTAACTATCCTTAGCTCTTTTAGAGCTACAGGCATATCGCCACCTAATCCTAATCCTATCCTTAATAGGTTCACCCAGGATTAAGAATCAGGCGATAACTCCTCATCAGGGCTCAGCGATCATGATTGGAGAAAGATGGATAGGCTTATACGATTAGTAGTAAAGGATTAGGGTAGTTAAGATATAAAGAAGATTCGTTAATCGCTCCACTACCTATCTGTCTAAAATAAGCTACTTAAACATGAGATGGATAGGATTAAGCAGGCACTATCTACTAAGGAAAAGCGTAGAAAGAAGGGCAAGACTCTAGATCTCTAATAGCGCTAGGAGTATTATAGTAGGGCTATCTTATAGTTACTAAGGAAGGTGAGGGAGGCACGTGTTTATTAATCTATTAAGGAGTAGGAGGATAAGCAGTAGTAGCTTTAAAAAGTAAAAATAGTAGAGCTAAAGAAGGTAGCTAAGCTATATAAGGAGAAAATGTAGCAGGAAAAGCGTAATACGCGAGAGGCAGCTAAGAAGGCAAAGGAGAAGAAGAGAGCTAAAAAGGTAGCTTAGCGCGCTGCCTAAAAGTCTACTCGCGATGCAGAAAAAGCTCTATAACTATCCTAAAAGGGTAAGAGAAAGGCCTCTCAGCCATCTCTATAGAGTAGAAAGCGTCAAAAACGTGTTATTAGTGCTGTAGATGTTGGGGAGGTCTCAGAGGGCGCATCTACTGCCCCAACCAAATCTACACGCAGCGGTCGCGACATCAAGCTTCTAGATAGATTTAAATAGTGTAAATAAATCGCAGCTATCAACTTACTACTCTACAAGAAAATCTCGTGATAATATTAATCGTGGGTGGCTCTATATATCGCGGAGCAAAAGGCTAACCTTCTGCTCCTCATGAGTAGAATATCATTTAAGGTTACACACCCCCCCAGATCGCAGTGATAGGAACGGAGAGCTGTAAGCTTTTCAAGGTTTGGTATACATGTCGCCCGTAGTCCAGCATGCCCTATATATTCTGCTCCAGTCTCTCTCGCTCACTCTCATATCTGTGGCCCTATAGCATCTGGCTCTTAGCTCTCTCGCTGTCTTGCGCAGTGCTCTTGGCTATTTCTGTGGTGTGCACCTGCTCGCTTGTGGTACCCCACCTAAGTGCTAATCCGCCACTTGAGTGCTTGCGCAGGGTCTTAGCGATTCCGGGCTCATAACTATCGCGGAGCAAAAGGCTAACCTTCTGCTCCTCATGAGTAGAATATCATTTAAGGTTACACTATAGCCTTATTTCTAATAGAGCGTTTATGGTGTTGCGCGGGCATTACGCGAATCCGGGCATTACGCGCACGGACACGGTAATACTTATTTAAAAAACCTAAAAATTTAATAAAAGAATAATATAACGTACTCGGCAAGCGAGTGTCACGAAACGTCGCCCTATACCACGGCGCCGTGCAACCTCTCTCAGCAAAAGGTACGAATAACAGCAATGTTGTTATAAGGTATAGGATACCCTCGCCACTCGCCAACCCTGCGGGTTGGCGCTGCATAGCTCAACGTAACTTCGCGGCTTAACGTAACTTTATAACGCGCTTTTTACTCTATCCTTACTTTATAACTTACAAAAATGCCTAAATTTTACGGCGAGAGTTATGAAATTAAGGAGCGCATCTTAGCTTATATCTCTAGCTTTTTTAATAAAAAAATACCTAATATTATAGCTATAGCACGCGACTAGTGCGTGCCTGTTTCGCGACTTCGAGCGCGCGTTAAAGGTAGAACGAGCCGCTATAACCGTACTAGGTTAAATCTACGCCTCTCGCTAGTGCAAGACAAAGCTCTAAAGTTATATATACGCCGCTGTAATAGTATTAGCATACCTTGTCTTATGCCATAGCTAAAAGGCGCTACTTAGTATATCCTTAACCGCGCGCATCCTAATAGTAGCGCTCTACTACTTAGTAAAGACTAGACCGCGTAGTAGCTGCACTAGAATTCTAAGTGCCGCCGTATAAAGCAGAAGTCGCAGGATATTAATAGGATAGTAATAGTAATAATAGAAGTATATTCTTAGCATTTTACTAAGCTTAAGAAGGTTATTAATGCCTACAGCATCACCGCATTAGACACCTATAATATAGACGAAACTAGGTTCTGTATAGGCGTTGGCGGCAGCTAATAGATTATTACTATAGAGTTAAATTGCCCTTAGGTCTCCGCGTTAGAGACCTTGCGCGATTATGTTACCTTAATTAAATTAATCTCTAGCGACGGCGAAGTTCTTAATTCTATGCTCGTTATGTAAGGCATTAATTACCTTTATTAATAGTATACTAACACCACGCTGCCTAATAATTATATAATTACTACGTTAATATCTAGTTATACTAATAATTTAATATTAATTAAGTAGCTAAAGTTTTTTAAAAAATAGACGCGTGCGCGGCAGAAGGGCGTATAGTAATTACTTATATTTAATAGATTTAGTAGCTATCTAACTATTAAGTTTATTAAGTACTACGATAGGTATAATATAATACCTTTCTTATTACTACCTTACGCATCTTATTACCTGCAGCCTCTTAACGTCGTCTATTTTTAGCCGTTAAAGAACAATTATAAGAAGGCTATAGAGATAGCTACACGTACTAAGTGCACTAACTTTAATAAAGTCGAATTTTTACACGCGTATCATAGTATTAGAATAGCTACTTTTAAATACAGCACTATACTTAGTGCTTAAGAGAAGTTAGGTATCTTTCTATTTAATCTAGAAATTATATATATAAAGCTGCCTACAGTGCGTACGCCATCACTATTACTTTTATCTACAGTTAATTTATTACCTATCGCCAACACGCCTACGTTATACTAATAGCAGCATAAAAAGATGTCGCGCGCTCTAGAAAGGAGTAATATTTCTAGCTATAGGCTTAAAAAGTTCCTAGAAAGCTCGTAATTGCTTATTAATAGTCTCGCGCTGGCCTAGCGAGACCTCTTAGCTATTACTGTAGTAGCCTAATAGCGCTAGAAAAGGCAGGTTAAAGATGCCAGGCAGGTACAGAAAGGCGGCGTAGTCACTGTAAAGGCAGCGCGATAAGCTATTAATCATTGTGTAGAGCAGAAGGCACAAAAGGCTGCTAGACAGACTACAAAAACGTATAAGGACGCGCACTTGCAGGCGCCATAAAGTCAGCCCCGGCAGGTGCCATCTCTCAGAGAGATGACAGTAGATCCTGCCCTACTTGCTACACTGACGCCAGCGTATATATCGCCATATAATTAAAGTCTTCGCCGTCAAAATTATCCTCGAATGTCAATTCGCTATAAAAAGTGACGTTGAGCCGAGAAGTTACGTTGAGCTGCGCAGCGCCAACCCGCAGGGTTGGCGAGTGGCGCGGGTATATCTCGTACAGCACCTAGAGTGGGCGGAAATCCTCGCGTATCTAGATTAAGTATATGCCTAACAATCACCTCCTCTTCTAGCTTAGTAAGATTTTTTAAGTTAGGCTCATAATCGCGTCGCGCAGTAATTCTAGCGCGTCGTCAATCTATTATTCTTTAAGAGACTTTGTATATAGTAGCAGCGCGCTGCACACTTTGGAATTGGTTTTAATTAAGAGCTGAGATAGCAAGGATAACATTTGCTTCATTACAAAGTGATTGAGTAATAGGTGGTTGAGCCATTGTTGTTGGTAGGCGACGTGTTGTAAAAAGTTGGTGGGGCTGCGCGCTCGCTTGCCGAACACATTACCAGTACTCCCATTCTCCACGCGATGAAGTCACTACAACTTAGAAGGATAGTAGAAGAGAAATCTTGTAGCCTTGCTGTTATTGGTACGTTGTTTGAAGTTACGCGGCGTTATCTATAACGGTTAATTGAACGCTTTGATCACACATTGGAGGCCTGCAGTTCAAACAACACTTCATTCATGTCTCAGTCTCGCACCACTCTGCAATGAAGTCCTTGAACCTCTTAATTGCCTCCTCCATCATCTTTACGCTGTGATCATGTCTACTCGCTGTATCTGTCACTATGGCTTGGAGGGTTTCTAGCTTCGCGAGCTCTTCCGTTGCGTGAGCACACTGTTTATTCGCGGCTTCCATTGTGGATTCGATTGCCTTGATGCGCTTTTCCGACGACGCAAGCGGATCGTGCATTCCAAGCATGTTGCGCAGTTGCATTTCGTGCTGGTCAGCTTGACGGAGCTCCGCGACAAGGGCGTGGGCACTTTGAATTGCGGCCTCGCGTTGCTCGATGAAGTCGGACAAGCGTGTCATGACAACCCTGTCGAAGACAACCTCGTCGGAGACAACCACGCTGTCGCATGGAGCAAGGATCTTGCGACAGATCTCGACTTGGGCTTTCAGCGCCAAGTGCCTGTCTTTTAGTTCTTGTTGCGCAGCGCTTGCTTCCTGCTGCTGCTTTTCTACATCGTTCTTGATGAAATACAGGGACTGTCGCGCCATGTCATATGCCTTCTGCGTTGTCATGGCATCGCCCTGTCTGTCAATGTTAGGTGTTGCCATTGAAAGGGTCGTACGAGGAGAGGCGGGGGATTCCGCGGTTGTAGGGCTTCGAACGAAACCGAGGTGTGGACTTTGGGGAGAGCCGTGGAAAACGTCGTCCTTTGCTGAGCCGAGGGTGGTTCTCGCCGGGGATCCCTGGCCGTCGAGAAGTACAAAGTCCGAGCCAGCTAGATCCAAAGATTCCGAGTCGCCGCGATTCAAAGATTCCCTGCGACGCTCGAAGGATTCTGAACCGCCGTGATGCGAAGCTCCTGAGCCGTAGAGATCGAAGAGTTCCGAGCCGCTAGGATTGAAGAAATTTGAGCCGCCGAGACCCAAGTACTCCCCGCTGCCCAGAACGCTCTCCTCCTCTTGACTGAAATGGGAGAAGTCTTCGTCACAATGGTTGTTCAAGTCGCATAGTTCAGAAGATGTTCGAGCGTTTCGCGGTCGCTCGACAGACGGAGAGGCAGACAGAGAGGAGTCAGATAGCCGTGGCTTCTTGCGCGGTCGCTCTTCGGACGGGGACGCGCAATCTTGGTGGTCGGATAGGATGTTGTAAGCGACCTTCAGGTCTTGAGACTGCACAACTCGACCGTTGGCCGACCACTCTGGGCGAGGGCCTGGCCGTGGCACGACGAAGATTGGCTTGATCACCCCGCTGAATCTAGAGAGGTTTGCGATCCGCGCGATTTTACGGAGCTCATCGGTGAATGGTTTGGAAGGGACGGTTGGAAGGTGAACTCCTTGGTCGCGGAGCTGAAGGAAGAAGGTGGCACCCCACTGCGCGGCAACGTCGCGCAGGCTAGACTGGATTCGGAGCTGCGTCGGCGTTGCAGGAGTCCTCGGCTGATATTTCGAGGTGAAGGCGGCAATGTCAAGGGACAGGTCCTGGTAGATTCCGACGCAAAGAGCGGCGTGAACGAGCTCAAACGACAGCGCGTCGGCCAAAGTCCTGCAGTGGTGGAGGTCGCTGACCAACGAGTCGAAGCACTGCCGACGTTGGGAGTCTTCAACCCGTCCAAGCTGGTGGATGCGAGCGCGGATGGCACGTGATCCGGCCATATGGTTGGACAAGGTGGTAATGGTGAAGTCAGTGCTGCTAGTTGTCCATGTCGGCAGTGGGGTTAGGCGGTGGCAAGCAAACCCAGACGGTTTGGATCAATAGGCGAGAAGGTACGAGTAGGAGCTACTTGTGGAAGTGGCAAGCACGAGGTGTGGCAAGCACGAGGTGTGGCAGCGACGCAACAAGAGGCTCTTTCCACCATGGTTTTCGTAGGGCAGTTGCGAGCATACCTAGACAGTCTGAGTCGAATGCAATAAGAAGGCACCGTGGAGGTTCTTTCCGCTATGCATTTCGTAGGGCAGCTACAAGCTTGACCACGTGCTCGACGAATTTGTGTAGCGCGGGAGAAAGGCGTCGCCTCTTGCGAACGTATATGCCGTAGAAGCTAACCTGGAACTCTGGGTCGATAGTGGGCGCTTGGTGAATGCCAAATTCGACCGACGTAGAGCGGGAACGATTATTGGTAGTCTGAGGGACCCAGTGATGTTGTAGCCCTTGTGGTAGGAGGTGACTGTACTAATCAAGCCTTCTTCAATGAAGACACCACGGTGCTGTCCCTGCGCAGTGTTGCTATGCTGAAGTCCTATTAGCTCTGTGCTGCGTGGCGGCTGCCTACCTGTCATGTGGATCAGTAGGAGCAGCCGCTCGAGGAACTCGTCCACCTTCTCAAAGTACGCTTACACCGCCTTCTTCTTCCACCGAAGCTGTGATTCTGGGCTCATAACAAGCATCTCGTCCCTCAGCCAGTCCTTCTCAAGTACTCTGTCAAGCAGCCATCTGTCGCCGCCCTGCTGAAGCTGCTGCTGAGGCTGCTGATGACGTGTAGGTGTAGTAGGCCTCTGAGAGATATGCGACGAGCTGAGCACGTGGTTGATGTTGAATGGGTAGATACTAGTAGCCTGCTAGCTAGCTCGAATCACACGCTCTGTGAAGCCTTCCTCCCTAGCTTGATAGTAGAAGGCAATAAAGCGCTCCTTCTTAACAGGTGCGGCGTCGTCAAGCGATGCAAGCTCCTGAATCTGGCGTCAGTAACTAGACTTGATAACGGAGAAAGGGGCGAGATCTAGAGGCTGTAGGACGTGCGAGGTATGCACAGGTAGGTATAGGAGCTCGATTCGGTGCTGCTTGCAGAGCCAGAGGAAATCTATATCAATATGGCTGCCGTGACCGTCAAGGATAAGAAGGCGGTACTGGCCATCACCTGCAGCCGTCTCAGGTATGAATATACGCTGTAGCCACTCAACACCTATCGCTTTCGACGTCCATCCGTTCTCAGAGGTTGTATAGATCCAGTCAGGTATATAGGACGAGGAGAACCATGTTGTCTGTAGGCTCTGACCTTTAAAGATGACTGCGCAGCGTAGTTTCCGCCCTATCGCCGATACGCACTCGATTATAGAGACCCACTCGCGATTCTCTGGAGACTGAATATAAGCCTTCTTTTTCTGAAATCCTCCTGGAGAGGAGTCAGCCGCTGTTGATGCTGATAGCTGAGCGCGCTATTTGTTGCACCTCCTAGTCGACGTTGAAGCGTAGTTCTAGAGATACCATAAACTTTAGCTGCAGCTCGTACCTATACTAAGATCGCTGATAGCTGCTTGTATGGCTACCTCACGGGCGTCCATATTGATGAGCGTTGTGGAGAGATATCGCGTGTTTGTGCAGGTGTCGCGTTTTGGTGGGGTGGCCCGAAACCATATGTGGCTCGGAATTATATGCGCTAGCTTATACCCGCACTGTTGAATCACCTCCCACCCTTGCCACCGGCACCACCACGTTCGGCCACTGACACCGGTTCGCTACATCCTCACTCGTCGCGCAGTACTTCTGACTGACCCAGCAACGTCGACAGCTGTGAGCGCCGCCTCCGTCCCGGATACCCCGTTGAAACGCGTCCAGCTCCGTGCCTTGTGACGCCTGCGTGCGCGGTGCAGTGCATCACCTTGTGCCTCTGCCACTCGCCCTTCTCTACGTCGTCTCCAATCATCCAGCCCACCACGCACCCCTCCCGCACCTCGTCGAGCACCTCCCGCACCTGCTGCCACTCCGCGCTCGCCTCTCGCTGCGCGTCCTGCCACCCTCGAGCTCCCTCACCGCAACGGTCGCATCCGGCCGACTCCACGTCGTTGCACTCCACCCGCCTGCCGTCCAAGTAGTCGCTCATCAGCCTTCGCCGACACCGCTGCCGATCAAGAACGTGCCCATCGCCTGCACGCCCAAGTCGTCGCTCTTCCGCTTCATCGTCCGCTCCACCTCGCCCTGCTCCACCAAGATGACCGAATCCACCCGCTCGCCAGCTCGTCCTCCTCGCCCGCTCTCCTGCGCGTAGACGATCATGCTCCACGGCATCCCCACGTGCAGTACGAAGACGATCCTGAGGAAGTCGACTCCCCGTGCCCAGCGCCGATGTAGCTACCATCAACCCTCCGTCCATCAGCCACTGCTGCAGCCGCTCTGCCCGGTCGACGTCGCCGGCGTGATAGTACCCGCATGCGAGCGCCTCGGCCAAGTCTTCGCACTGCTGCTTGCTGCGGCAGTACACCACCCCCTTCTCTCCTCTCTCGAGCAGCTGCTACTGCTGCCGCCGTCGACACGTTGCCAGCGTCGTCTCCCATCGTCTTGCCTCGCGCGCACCACGACACGTAGTACCGCGTGTTCGGCCGGACGGGTGCTCGCCCGGATGTACGTCGCGCACGGCAGCAGGATGCTCGTCGCCAGCTCGCCCTCTCTCACCGGCGGGAGCATCGCCGTGAGCACCACCATCGGGCACGCCAGCAGTCGGAGATTCCTCAGCAACGCCAGCTTCGGCCGCCAGTCGCTCGACGTGATATGAGATGACACTCGTCTACCACTACCCGCCGGAGCAGCCCCTTACCGCCGAGCATGTTTGCGTAGCCTAGAAAGTTGCCGTTGCTGATCGTGTCGCCCGCTACGTCTGCGCTGACCACGACGACGGCAGCCGGGCTGCTCTCGCCGTGCTTCCACTCGATGCAGTCGATGCCGCGCTTCTGCATGCGGCCGACGAGATCCTCGATGAGCGCTCGGTACGGCACCACCGTCACCGTCACGCCAGCGTCGTCCATGCAAGCCGGCACGCTGGACAGCAAGCTCTTGCCTCCACCCGTCGGCAGCACCACCACCAGCGGCGTCTGCCTATCCACGACCGCGTTCAGCGCCAGCGCCTGCTTGGTAGATCAAAACCCGACGTCTTCTTGACCAAGCACCTGCTGCATCGCCTTGCGGATTGCCCTCTCTCTTTCTCTTCCATCGCTCCGCTGCGACACGAGCTCTCTACCCTCCTCTTTGTCAACTTTTTCGTCGCCATTGCGCTCTCGTTTCTTCGTTCTTTTGCTCTGATCCGCCTTGCTCCTCTAAGTCTCTTCTTGCTGCGCTCCCTGCTTCCCGTCCAGCCCCAGGAAGCGGTGCCACATCGTGCTGAGCGGCCGAAACGCATCAATTGAGCGCACGCTGAGATGCTTGCCGATGTCCATTGGCACGCTGTAGTTGCCCATCCCTATCGCCATCGTCCTCGTGTTCTGCAGCTTTAGTCCGTCCTCTCCCTCCTCGTCGTCCGCCTCGGCCTCCTTCACCCCCCCCCCCCCCCCCCCGATCTCGTCCTGATAGCCCTTGCTGAACGACTCGCCCACAACCACTCGGCCGATGCCGACGGCGGCGTGCCGATAGTCCAGCGTGTGCAGCGCGACCCCGAGCCTCTTGTCCGTCTCTTGCCTCAGGGCCCGCGTCAATTGATCCGTGGCACGCTGTATAGAGTAGCAGCCCTTTGAGTACTTGGTATCTGTCTAGATTGAATCGCCTGGGTTGATAGAGCAAGTCTACCTTCTTTTTAGACCTTTTGAATCGCTTGGGTGGGCGGCATAGTAGGTTCTGTAGAGAGACGCGTCGCGATTTTTGGTGGGGCTGGCCACTGAGTGTCCAGACACGTTATCGCGAGATCGCCATTACGGTAGTATTAGCCGTCGGGTTTTGCGGTCATTCGCCGCGTTTCAGCAGTGACGATAACGTTAGCGGATTTGCAGGTGACACGTGGTGGGCATGGTGTATGCACGAGGCATGCGGCGGTAGTAGACTGGCTGTGATAACAATTAACGGCGACGCAAAGGCGGACAACTTTTGATGCTTGTGCAGCTGTATCTAATGACGCATGCAGAAAACGGCTACAGAGGCGTGTCCAGAAGTTTGTAAGCGCCGCCAAAATATCTTTTGCCAAACAAGGCCTCCTACAAGACCACAACCAACTATTGTATAGGATCAACAATGAAGCTAAGGTGCGACGGACGGCACAGTCGCTGGTTACAGTCACTAGCAAATGCGGCTTCACATAATCCTAATCAGAAGTTAATATTTTAGGAGAGAAACGTCTATAGAATAAAAATATATTAGTTAGATATGGCGCACAGTCAACGATTAGGGATCTCGTGAACAAAGTCTATTAAGAACTTAAGAAGTGGTGTCCGATTACATGGTCCTTTGCATCTGCAAGGAGGCTGGCGCACTTACGCCCTTGCATTCCGCCCTCGCTCAACACGCAAGGAATGACGCAGGGAATGAAGCAAGGGATGAAGCAAGGGATGAAGCAAGGGATGAAGCAAGGGATATTTAGACAAGCAATCCAAAGATAAAAGGGAGAGTCCCAGACCTCTCAAACACACAGAAAATTAATACCTCAATTCATCTCAATCAATTATTATCTTTTCATCTTATCAGATTACCCTTCCAATCTGACAATACCCCGGCACACAGGTATGGATATTATCCTTACGCTCTTATTAGCTAATATTGGCCCACTAGATTATTTGTTGTATAAAAAGGGAGGCTAGGGACGCGATACATTGCCCTTTATATTTAGGCAGTAAGTTAAGTATATTTGTCCGATTACATGGCCCTTTGCACACGCAAAGGTAGCTGGCGCAACCCTACACAAAGAGACCTTGCCAGCAGTCTGGTTTATTCGCACAAGTCCGGGCGGGACAAAGGGCAACTCTTATTAATCAACAGAAATAGATTAGTGTATTAGTGTAAGACGTAAGAATATAAGAGTCTTACATTCTTACAGGGACAGACAGACAATTTATACCACAACTGATCTCAACCAATTATTATCTTTTCATCTTATCCAGATTACCCTTCCAATCTGACAATATTAATATAGCCAAAGTAACGTTATATTGTAAGTTAATTAATATATAGTAAACAGCATGCAGAGAAAGGGATTGCAATAGTATAAGTCTAATACAGTTACTAATAAATGCAGCTTCACCCTCGCAAGCAGTAACGCTAGTTATTACTATCTTACTAGTAGAATTTTAGATCCTTCCCACTAATACCATTGTTTGAAAACTGCTGACAGAAGGTGGGTTGGCGAAAAACGATGGTGTAAAGGGTGAAGCAGTATTTGTTAGTGACTGTACCTAACTGTCTATAAGTGTTTGTTATGCCCAGCGCTGCCAACGAATCGAACAGGATCCGAACAAGGTGCTTGTTCGTTCGTTCGGCCCACATACAAATGTTCGTTCGTTCGAGACGACTCGAACAGGAGCATCTTCGAACAGTCCAACGAACGTTCGGCCGAACGTTCGTATAAAACTTTCCTAATTAGGAAGCAGGTTGGTGTTGTGGTTAAGAAACTAGCTATTGTCCACTAGCTAGATGTTTTGGCCGGCATCCTTCTTGACGACGTGTTTTGACAACGCCGTGAGGTGACTCGATACGGCGTCTCTCGTGAGCCAGTTCTTCTGCAGTTGTAGAGCTTCGACGACGGCTGGCGATAATGAATTGCGATCGCACGTGATTGTTCTCCTAGCGGACGAGAAACACCGCTCGCAGTCGCATGAGGTGGCTGGCACAGAGAGATGATCCATCGCCATCTTGTATACAACTGGGAAGCGTTTCTGACCTACGTCAACCCACCAGCGGTGTGGATCCTGCATCAATTTGTACATGTCCGGGGACGCGGAGCTCGTTAGTCTGTCGTCGTAGAGACTGTCAAAGTATTCGTCGAGCTGCGACGTGCGTTTCTGCCGCTTATGTGCCTTCTTGCCTGTGAGAAGGTGATCGTCTACAAACATTGTGCGGAGTCTCCGTTCGTCGCTGGCATACGCCCCAGGGACCTTGCGCGTGCGTGGGACCTCTGGGAGCTCGTCGAGGTCGTCGGCGTCGCGTGCCTCTGCCGCCAGGTATTGTTTGTATACGTCCCGAATCGATTTCTCCGCTGCCTTATACCACATTGGGTGTGCCTTCCACTGGGTCTTGAACCATGAGAGGCGTAGGCATGGGTACATGGCCGTCGCCACGCAATAGAGACTCGGTGTCTGGTCGGCTGGCAACACCAGCTTTGTGAAATATGTAATCAGCTTCTCGTGGGCGAGCTTAACGC
>ML976681.1:20812-86034 GCA_010015655.1 Bimuria novae-zelandiae CBS 107.79
GTAACAAATTGATCCATGACAAGATACGCTCACGGCTGACGATGGGAAACAGTGGGAGGCACGTTGACGAGAAAACTCAGAGTTTTCTTCTCCTACAAGGACAACGTTGCACAAGGCAATATACGACAACGCCACGCGTAGCACAAGGCCAGCAGAACAAGGTAATACTCCACCAATTATAACAGAATCCCCATACTAAATCAATTAAACGTAGTCCCGAACAACCGAACAATCGAACGTTTGGCTCTAATAATGCGTTCGTTCGAAGCTCTGTTCGACTCACCATGCCTGTTCGTTCGTTCGATCCAAAACACCAGAAAACGCCGTTCGGATCGATTGTTCGGATCGAACGTTCTGTTCGTTGGCAGCGCTGGTTATGCCATCTAAACGTAAGCATTAAAGTAAGCGTAATGCTTACTCTACATGTAACTTGTGGATATAGAATACTAAGCAGAAGTAATTCTTACAGCGCAGAATTCCATAGTTCCGTGGAATTCCATGGTTTGTGGAATTCCATGGTTTGTGGAATTCCATGGTTCGTGGAATTCCATGGTTCGTGGAATTCCACTGTGGAATTCCGTGCCTAATCCTAAAGTTACACTAGTTCTTATTTCTAAGAGCGCATTACGGTCAATAGGACGTGCTCGGGTGTATCGCAAAGACGGCTGCACTTGGTATAATTAGTACTGTAACGTAAATCATCGGAATGGCGCTGCATCTTGCCTGCGTAAATCAATTAAATTTAGTGATGAACATGGGTAGTGTAAGTAGTCTAGGAGTCGTTGTTCCGGTGATTGAAGCCGGCGTACTACTACATTTGTTGGTGTCTCAGTCACCGGAAAGTACATACACCCAAGTGGTTGTCTTGCTGATGGCTGCCAGCATAGCTGGAACGTTCACGTGCGGTATCGTGGTGCCTTAGAGCCCCTGACTTCGCAGGGCAAACGTTTGCTAGTAAGCGGTTACACTGTACGCTGTTCCGCGGACAGCCTCACGCTTAGTGCAGAACGAGACTCGAAGCCGCACTCACATTACATACAGTCACTAGCGATTGCTGCTTCATCCTTTGCACTATTCTTTTTCGCCAATTCACCTTTTGTCAGCAGTTTTCAAACAATGTTATTGGTGGGAAGGGTCTAAAATTCTACTAGTAAGATGGTAATAACTGGCGTTACTGCTTGCGAGGGTGAAGCTGTATTCGCTAGTAACTGTACATAAGAAGCGGCTCAGACCAGAGACTGTCTGCTTTTTTCAAACTCAGGTGCTATCATGGAGTGTCATAGTCATCTCACCCACAAATTCTCTTTTGAGGAGCTCGCGGTCGGACGAGGCTCAAATCAGCAGCCTTATATCAGAATTCTGATCTTTTTCAACAAAAAGAAAGGCCTGTCTGAAGAGTTCTTTCACGAGCACTGGAAATCAGTCCACGCCGACTTGACCATGTCAGTGGGGAGCGGGACGAAAAATTTCAGCCGTTATGTACAGGTTTGTCCTCGCTGAGTTCTCAATCCATGTCTCTCCGCTTAAAGAATAAAGTTTCACCAAGAAGCCGATCACCGAAAGCTGGTGTCGTCGCTTTCTCAGTACAACATGCAACCTCTCCCGTACGACGGTTGCGCTGAGTTTCACGCCGAGAATGCGGAGCAATTCCTACGCTTCATGGCTGATATACACAACTCGAAGGAGCTGGTTGGTGAGTGGGTTTAGGCTTCTATTTATAAATCAAGGCTAAATGAATCGCAGGGTGCGGATCTCGATTCACAGATGTCGACAAAGGTATGCATGTGATGGTCGGGTACGACAATCTCATATATGGAAGCAATATTATTACTTCTGGAGGACGCGACGGCATATTACCTTCTGATCGCCGTATCGTGAGGAGCGGCTTAGGCTCCGATGAAAAGAATTTCAGTCTCAACAAACCAAGACCTGAACGCGACTGAACTTAGAATAACTGGCAATGACTACGTCCGGTTGTGTGGTGCAGGACTGTGCATGGTGCAAATCCGCTGGCAATGGAATAGAACTCTGATACCACGAGCGAAGACGAAGTAGTAGCATACCAGGCACTGTTATTGAAAGTTGCGTTATAGATAATCTGACGTACATCCACTCTTAGCGATTACCCCTCCGCGCCTCGTCGCGCCAACCATACCAACGCGAAATTCGAGGGATAATATATGTAAGTGGTCGTTGTTGACGGAGCATGTCGGGCCTTTTGCAACCGCAACTATCGACACAATCTCCAGGAGGGCATACGATACTGTATGAACTCTCCTCTATCCCGATAGACAAAAACTAGAGGAAGAAGGCTTATGTGGTTTTAGAGTTCGTCCGGTAATTACATTGAATGTATGTAGGCTATTGTTCAGGAGAATGCAAAGTGGTTTGCACGGTTCATAAGGGCATCCAAAACGATGCTATAACGTCCGTCCCTGCGTGCCGGGACGCACAGTGTAACGGGACACATTTTCTTCCGGACGCTCGGATTGCCTGCAACGTCCTCAAATATAGACAAGCGCGATACGTATCTATTCTGCACATCTCGTTCTCTCAGCATATCAGCCAGGAACACCAAAATCGTGATTCCACCCACACGACCGTGTGGGGGGTTCCTGTAGTATGAAATTGTTCGCCTGAACAAGCTGATTACTAGAATCACGTTCTTTATCCGCAAAAAGCTGGCGCTGTTGCGATAAAGAGACCAAAGCCAAGATGCAGAGTTTTCGCTCTGCCAAGACTTGGTCAAAACCTTTCACCCAAACTAAGTACCGCTCAGGCGACTACTACTACTTGTTCAAGCTTGAGGTTTTCCCCTACGAGGTTTTTACTCAAGGTACAAGGCAGCTTGCTAACTCGTACGAGGTCCTACTTCGTACGAGGTAGGGGGAGGAAGACAGTACGGGAGCAGAGCTACAAGGGCGAGGGAGAGAGGGGCAGGACAACAACACCCTCACAGATGAGGGCCGGCTACTATAGGTATCTAGGTGCCTGTAGTAGCAGGTAGACCTATTAAAGGGAGGATGGGCTATGTACAACAAGGCTACTGTGGTAGCCAGCCGGCAGGCACGAAATGCTTTCTGTAAATACAGCTTAGCACGTCCCCATGCCCCATGGGAGGCTAGAACATTATGTTCCTGGACGTTAATCAATACTACTACTACTACTACTCAGCATATCAGCCTCCGCCGCCGAAAAGCGGGTCGTTGATTATGCTGTCGCTCATTCTGTCAGTGCCGTCGACCGACTCTCCTCCATCAACCCCCTGTTCGTTAGCGACAACAGATATCAGTAAGGAGATCGGTGGGTCAGAAACGAAACTAATATGGCAAAGTGTAAGACTGCAGCCTCAAAAGGTCAACTTAAGGTGAGGAGTGCGCATCCCGGCAGTTTCTCCGCGCTGGCGACAAGATCGTCGAAACGCGTCGGACCGGCCGTGCGCTGCTGACCGCCCTCAGTACGGGGTAGCTTGCAGTAGCGTGCTGAGATGTCAGCGTGCCGCGCACCGCGCACTTTGGCTGAGAACCCCGGCTTTGACCATCTCGCCTTAGGCATCTCTTATTCCCGACTTGCAGGCAGCTATTCTTCCAGACATGCAGCCACGTGTTACAGACAGCCATGCTTTGAGCTTGCTTTAAGTACAGGTCCGTTGTCGCTTTGCGTAGAACTGCTGTGTGGAATGGATTAAAGCTCTCCACGAAATATCCAGAGTTAGTTGGATTCACCGCTGCATTATTACACACCTTGGAAATTCATTGACATCTTACGTGACTTTGGCATCTTGCTCAGAGATCAGCATTATATACGAAGGTAAGGTCATGGACTTTCGTCACTGCACTCAGCTCGCTAGTCACTTAGCGTGTCTAGCGACGACTGTGTATCAGGGTGTTGCTCGCCAAGAACCTGCTCGCGCAGCTGAGAGCATCTTTTCATCAACGCAAAAGCCTCCCCGTGACGAGCTTGTGACTGCAGCGTGAAGGCGAGATTGTGCATGCTGGTCAGCGTGTCAGGATGCTCGTCGCCAAGCACTCTCTTCGTCGTCTGCATCACTTGCACCCCCAGTTCTTCGGCCTCCTTCCACCGCCCTTGGTTACTGTACGTCGCCGCCAGGTTGTTCATGCTGCCCAGCGTGTGAGGATGTTCGTCGCCAAGCACTCTCTTCGTCGTCTGCACCACTTGCACCTCCAGCTCTTCGGCCTCCTTCCACCGCCCTTGGTTACTCTAGACTCCTGCCTAGCCTCAGCGCGCCCCTCGCTGGCCTGCCGAAAGAACGCTAAGCTACTTTAAGCACGCAGGTAGCCACCTGCTCAGCCTCATCTCGCAGGACAGACTTCTCTTCGGAAACTTTCCCAATGTAGTTTCATTCAATTTAAACGCTATCATTCAACCCAAGCTCGTTTGAGACAAACGCTCGATCAGTTCTTGCCCCAAAATAGCCTCGCATGCACGCACAACATCTGTCCCGGAGGCATTCGTGTTTATCCCCCAGAATGAGACACCTGGCTTCAGGATCAACTCTACCATGTGTTGCGCCATCCAAGTATTTGGAGCGTCGTGTCCTGCCAGCACATTGGCCGATCTGACGACAATCTTGCCCACTTCCTCCCCGTCGTGCAATCTGTACTCTCGTTCATCTCTCCATTGACGGTATCTTCCTAACGTGTATGCTCTTATGAATGGGTCGTTAATAATCGGTATGGACTGAAGCTCGGACCAAGGAATCACCCGTACGACTGCGTCTTTGACTGCCCTTCCCATCGTCACATACTCATCGCAATTTCTAGCCCAGTCTCGCAATTGTGCACTGATCATGTGCACCTGGTTTTCAGACTCCAGGAAGCGGATAACATCCGAGATTCGGAAAAGAGCGACACCTTGGATCTGCCTGAGCCTCCTGACGTCAAAAACGACCAGGGACGCCCGCTCATCTGCATTGTTGTCCGACCACTTGTTCTTTGTAGTATGAAGCGCCCACTCAAAAATTGGACTCATTGACGTGAACATGGTGTCTTGCTTCATACCCGTGCCTTTCTGAAGCTGGGTTTTCCCCATGTGGACTGCCATGGCTCTCACAAACTGAAGCACTGTATGTTTTTTGCGCAGTTGGTTGTTGAAAAACACATTACATACGGATGGCTCGTAGCTTCCAATCTTACCTGTCATGTTGCGGTGTGCACGGAAAAGGAATGGGTGTTCAGCCGGACTGTGTTCGGTCTGCACATACTGGAGAACTACCCGAAATCTTAGTTACCTGTCTGCTGGCTTGCGTTGGCATGGAAACATACACTTGGCCCAATCGAGAGCAGCTTCGAGTTCCTTGAACGCCGTAGCCACGTCAGTCTCGCCTTCTTGCGTCTCTATGTCGTCCAAAACGGTGGCACACGTCTTGGAAATGGTTGAAAGCTCATCTACTACTGTCCGAAGGTCGCTCAGCGTACTTGGAGAGCAGGCTGAGAACCGCTGCTGGACTCTAGAGAGCCGATCCTGGACAAGACGTGCGACATCAGGGGAGTTGGGCAACGCAAAAAAGGCCGGTGGCGCCATATTGTGGAAGTGGTTTATCGGGTGGTCGTAGTTATCGGGGCAGATGAGGTGCGTTACCCCGCCATGCAAGCCAAGAGCTCGCCGAGAACGTTATGGCTTTTTGGGGTATTACGCATTCCGAGCACTCCATGATTCATTGATTCTCAAACGCAGTGGTGGTGAAACATAACTGGGCCATGGAGTACGCCATTCTGCTCCATTCGAAAGGAAAGTTTCGTTTATGACTTCAAGGCAGCTTTCTGTGTTGACATCTGTCTATCCACGTCCAATGATATTCCAACCCAAACCCACGCCTGGGACGGCTTGTGTTGTGCTTCAGCCCATACAGCGGGGTTGGGGCAGCGCTCCGCCGCCATCAACTTGTTCCTTGTTGCAGAACGTATCGCATATGCCCACATATAGGATACATGAAATGTTTCGGGGGCTGCTGGTCATCCAGTAAAGCACTCACACGTGAATGCATACAATCGCGCAACCGAAGCCACTACCAATTGAAAACCCCGCACCATGCATGGTCCGTTGGGGTCTCCGCATTGCATGTGACACCGCGCCAATACAACAAAGTTGGTCCCAGAAGGCGGACAAGTGGAGCGTGAGGATTGATTTTTGGAGGAGAAAGTGAAGTAGTTATGTGACGGTTTAATGGCTCTTACTCGATGAGATGGTTACTCCTACCCTTGCTTAGTTGCCACTCACCTTTCTGAGAGGGCTACACCTATCTGGGACTAGCGATGTTTACGCTCGTACACATACATACTCGGTAGCTTCTAGATAGTACACCCTCCAGCAGAAGAATTCCACAATCTTTTCTACTGCGCACCAGCCGTTCGGCCCACCGCGACAAATAATCACCATTGTCGCTCCTGCACAGGGCTTCGCCATTGTCATTTTCGTTTTGGTCTGTAGTGCTAGAGGTTTCACTCTCGCGATGCGCAAGCGTCACAGGAAAAGGCGGGTGGGGACTCCACCCCGTTACCACGGGGGCGGCGATGCAATTGCAAACAACGCTCAACCTTCGCAGACCGTCGCTCTGCCGCAGAGTACCCACGATACAGCCACGACCGGCTCGGCAGATCCCGGGCATCAAACGAACTCGGTCCGGCAGGATTGCGGTCCCCATTCTCGACGCGATGAGGAGAAAGCGTTAGAGGACCAGCGCGTTAGGTTCTTCGGAGGGGACGCGGGCGACGACAGTCTCCTTGAGCCCATGCTCAAGGTCGTGACGGAACTTTTTGATGGTAAAACCGACTACGAGGACCCGTGACTCAGGGATGCATCACGTCTTTGATATTTAATTTAACCCCTCTGCATTCTACTCGTTGTCGTCCGACCGATACTTCGCTACTATACCTTCGAGATTTACGGCCTACAGGTGTGTATTCTCATGTCTAGTGCATAACTGTCACGGTTTATGGCTCTTACCCTATGAGATAGTTACACCTACTCTTACATGGTTTCTACTCACCTTTCTGAGAGGGCCACAGCTATCTAGGACTAGCAATGTTTACGCTTGTGTATCTACATACTACATAGCTTTTAGATAGTACACTCTTAGTTGAATCTCATTATTTTTTCTACTGCGTACTATCCGCTCTGCTCACTGCGACACTTAATCTTGTTGTTATTATTTGGGGCCGCTACTCCACTT
Source organism: Bimuria novae-zelandiae CBS 107.79 (assembly GCA_010015655.1). Classification (NCBI taxonomy): domain Eukaryota; kingdom Fungi; phylum Ascomycota; class Dothideomycetes; order Pleosporales; family Didymosphaeriaceae; genus Bimuria; species Bimuria novae-zelandiae. Next base: position 28,005 of record ML976681.1, read on the forward strand.
ATTGTGGGTTTTAGAGCCTATTGTGCCTTTTTAATCCTGGGGCAGATCTCCTGCAAGACCCTTCCCTTATAAGCACTTTGTCAGAATAGCACATTAATCCACCCAGTACAGCGCTTATTAGAGCTTTCACGTGACTCTTAGTCACTTAGCTTTGTTGTGTAATATATTCCACCAGCAAGCTGTCCATACCACTAAAACTAATATAGCTTTCTGCATAATAGCTCAACAACGCAATAGGTAAATATTTTATAGACGGATTTATATAATAGCTATGATCTCTGGGTGCCCTAAGTCTTTTTGTAACCTTGCTTAAAGCAGTTGCTGTATATAGGTAGTGCTCGTGACTGCCCTGTATAGTTCTCCTGCTCTACCTGCTGGAGCACTTTTTTAGCTTCTAGAGCCAGCCTTTAACTTTTCTCAGCCTGTGAAGCCCCTCTAGAGGCAATATGTAACGGTCTCTCGTGAGGAAGCTCGGAGATAACTTCGTTACAGGATGATCACGCGATCACCTAATGATCTCCTGACCATCACGCGTCTAGCACTTGTCGCTCAGTCGACATACATGTATAAATAGCAGAATCCTCCTAACTCAATACAATCAGTGTTTTCCCGACTTTCGCTTTGCAGCACCAACCGCTACACAATATACTGTTTGCGCCTGTCCTGCCTTTGTCTGCGGTGATAGTTAGCTGCTTGTAGCCTTTTATTCTCCTTTGCTAAGAGAGTTGCTGAGTTCATTATAAGCTAACAGCTTTTAACAACTTGCCCGGGCAGCTGGTGTGTAGGGCACTAAGACTGTTGCTGTAGGCAATTACGTAGGATCCTAGCCTGCTTCTCAAGCTGAGTAGTATTGTGAGGCGCCTCAGCTGTCTATACTACCTTAGCGCCTGCTGCTGTCTCTGGTGGTCAGACTTGCCAACAATCAATTCAATCGTAAATCAATTGACTACCTACTATTTTACAATCAAATTAAGCCCAGCTTAAACGATTGATTGCAAACTTGATTCGATTGAGTATTTGGGCTATCTCTAGTGAGGTTTCAAGTTGGTTGTAACAGTGATCTCACGATATCTTTCTGGTGTTGGCTTTACGACGGGCCGGGTCCACCCGGTGGGATCTTATTGGCTGAAGCAAACGTGTCTGTAAGTAGCTAACGCTAATCACGTCGTGTATATTGATGTGTTTCTTGCTTCAAACAACGTCTCTACAACACCTATACCGACAATATGCCTCCCAGACAAGCCAGGGGCGCCAAACGCGCTGCTGAAGCCTCCAAAGCACCCCCGAAACGCGCTAGAACCAGCGGCTGTGGTACAGCCAGGCAACCCATCGAACTTGATGAGTCGCAGCAGCTGCCTCCGCGCACCTCACCGCGCAAAGCCCTGGCAATCGCGACATCCCAGGCCACCGAAGAACGTCCATTTGAGTCACAGTTGCGCGATTTGCTGCCTGAGGACACCGCCATAGAGCCCTCGAGAGCAGTCACCGAGGCCACAACGGAAGATACTGAGAGCGCTATTAAGGGTCTTGACGCGCTCTTCAAGGACGACTTTGAGGGCATCGATTGGGCGCGATTACCGGGCTTTATCGCGCCTTTGCGCACCTACAAGCATAAGAAAAGCTGGATCTATCGCCACGGCTATCGTGTCTCGCCCGTATCTGATCCATCGCAAATCTGGTTCATCTGCAAGTACTGCCACAGCACAAGCGTATCGATTGCGGCAAAACTGGCAAATACAACACCACAAAGTCAACCTCGGCGGCAGCAGCGCACCTTGAGGAGCGCACGAAGGGCCATGGCCATACAAAGCTAGGGGCAGCTGCGAAGCCGTTGCTGCTGGGGGGTCAACTCTCATTGCAACAGGCAGCTAATCGCGGCGTGGTGTTGACCCAGAGCATTGCCAATACGCTGGGTAACTTCGAAGTTCAAAGCTTCAGGCTTGCTGCTGTTAGTTGGCTTGTTGAGGGCAACCACCCCTTACGTGAGTTTGAGTCGCCAGCGTTCCGGAGGATGCTGGCCTTGGCCAACACAGAGACAGAGAAGGCGCTGTGGGCTAGTCGTACATCAGTTTCTCGGTATGTAATGAGGCTTTACAATCACTTGCTCCCGCAAGTTGTTGACGAGCTATCACGTGCTGCTTCGCTTATCCATATAAGCTTCTACGGCTGGACAATAAAAGGCGGCAAACGTGGCTTCTTTGGTATTTTTGCGCACTATACTAACAATAATGGCGAGGTAGTTGACTTGCCAATTGCGTTGCCACAGCTATCAGGCTCCTATAGCGGCAAGAGGATAGGCGAAATCGTCGTCGAAATGCTGCAGAAGTTTGGCATTAACAGCAGTAAAGTTGGTTACTTTGTGCTTGATAATGCCAATACCAATGACAAGGCAGTTGATTATATCGCTAACAAGTACAACTTCCGAGTGTCCCATCGTCGTCTTCGTTGCGCGCCTCACATTATCAATCTTGTAGGCCAGGCTTTATTGTTTGGCAAGGACTGCGAGGCATACGCTGATGATATCAACCCAGATGTAAGTCAACAACTATATGCCTTTACACTAAGCTTCAGCTAACCCAAGGCAGGAAGAGACAAAACTTATGGACAAGTGGTATAAACAGGGCCCACTAGGCTTTTTTTTTGATGTTATAGGCCACATTAAGACACCTTTGCAATATGATTTGTTTAATCAGTGTCAGCACCAAGCAAACAAGTTGTTGCCTCCCAATGAGCGCAAAATCTGCGAACCTGTAAAGCCAGTAATTACACGCTGGAACTCTTACTACAACGCCCTTGCTCGCGCCTCTCAGCTGTCCGTCCACCAAGGCGCCGAATGGCCTGTCCCTCTTTTCTTCCTGCCTGCTGTTTTAGGGCGTTTATAAGGACTTCTTCTAGGGCAGCGACGCGCCTGTCAACGTGCTCGCGAGTCCGTGGCCTGTTTGAGCTAGGGGTACCCTTCATCCTATTAGCGACAGTGTCGATGAATAGCAGGAGCTTCGTAGTGGGGATCCTATATTGGAACTGGTCGAGCGGCTCCTATCCCCTGCTGGGTATCGTGGTAACTAGCGTGTTGTGGTCTAAGCCGCAGTTCATGTACGCTCGTACCGCTGTAGTAGCGAAGGGGATGTTGCAGAAGGAGAGGTCTATAACGTATCCCGCACGGTAGGTAGGGACCCTAGGCTCTCCGATGTAGTCTATGCCGCTGTCTGTGGCCTATTAGGCCAGTTCGGCGCCGCCATATGTAGTCGTGACGCCAGGTTTAAATATGTCATGTTTAGCGTTAAGGTCGCCCCTAGCTAGGCATCTGTTAGGCGGGGTGAGGTAGGTAATGTAGTTAAGAACGGGCGTAGTCTATAGCGCCTGGTAGGCATTAAGTATTAAGATTCTATTAACGTTAATCTACTATATATCCCGGTTATAGAGTAGAGTGCGTAGTGTGATTTTCAATCGGTTTCCCTTACGGGTAAAGATAAGGACCCGGGGGCGGTCTGCCTCCCAGGTCTCCCGGCTATCCTAGCCATCTATTAGTGGGTGGAGGTTGTAGCCAGGGTGGTTCGAAGTGCGTGTGCCTGGCCAGGTAGCCGGCTCTTGCATGTAGTGTATTCTTCTGTGTGTATTACATAGAGCGATCAGAGGCTCGTATATAGTAGGCAAGCTGATTTACAAGACTAGGGTCGTTATGTGGCAGAGATCTAGGCTGCTTACAATATATTTTTTACATAGCTGTAAAGCTTCGTGTTTGCAATGGTTTAACGTACTGCCAAGTCGGGCGTTGCGCGCACAGACACAGTACCTCACCTTTTTGCAGTCCCCACCCACAGCGTATAATAGCCAGTTAACGGGGTGAAATTCCACCGGTGAATTGGCCCTACCCATGCAAATGCGTTACAATCCCGCGCTGGAAAGGGGGCGCACTGACTGTGGAGCTCAGCATTGTTGGCGAGACCGCTCCGACAGAGAGCGTCTCAGCCGAAGCAGGAATGCAAGAAAGAGCGGTGTAACATGCAGTGATTTATCCGGCCCAGTTATAGTTTGCATATTGCCGCCAGGACATGCACGATCTTATCACAAGAGAAAATTGCTTATGTGTCACAAGCACGTTCACGTCCATATCTAGAGCTAGCTTCTATAAAGCTTCACTTTTAAAATCTATCCTCCTGATCTGTTCTTGTGTCCTCCTAACTTTACATCTTCCTAATAGATTACTCCTGTCGGATCCCTAGTGTCCATACACTTATGGCACCTCTCAAATTTATTCCATACGCTTTGGTCGTTCCTAAGAAAGGTGCTGAGAATACAATTTGCATTCCTCCAGATTCTCTGGTAGCTGAAGGGGAAGTCACGGATTATAATTGGCACAGGCACAATGACTATACAGTATGGAATAGCATTCTATAAAGACGCAGTAGCTTACTTTAAACGCAGTGGGTGGCTGAAACATGCATGGGAATCATTATAAATCCCACCGATTCTCGTTTTTGCAAACCCAACGCGCTCTGGTTTCTTTTGCGTTGCACTGCAACCAGTGTACGCAGCAAACGCAGCGAATCCGAATTCGCAAACTCCCTGTGGATTTTTCCCTCCGACGAACTTGATAAAATATACAACGGATCTCAAATCCGAGACGGGGCCGAAGCAGTTATAGAATCTTTTATAAAGTATCAGAAAGCGCACAAGAAGGACCCGGCACCCTTTGAACTCAAGAAGGTTGACTATACTGAGCTACCCTGTTCGCATGAAAAGTGTCAGAGTAAAAACAGACTGCACGTTCATTATCACGAGTATCAGTCGATGTGGGAACCGGACGCTGAAACGTTGTGCGCGTGAGTCTGATCACTAGACTGTGGTAGCTGGGGGCAACGGTGTAGGTCCTGTACGCGAATATAACGGTAGCCCGGCGGCGTCGCTCGCGGAGGCGCTTGCCTATTGATGCGCTGGGCACCCTTGTTGATGGCATTTTTGTGTTTCTATTTTCTGTACAGTATGTCACCTGCCGGCCATCCACATAACGCAACGTCATCAAAATCCCATCGTGGTAATCTGAATTTCAAGCGTAACTAATTATGGGAAAGATGTCACGGTTTATAGCTCTTACTCTATGTGATAGTTGTAGCTACCCTCACTTGACTACAACTCACCTTTCCAATAGCATGACACCTATCTAGGACTAGCGTTGTTTACGCTCGCGCACCTACATCCTCGGTAGCTTCTAATAGTACAACCTCAGTTCAATCCAATAGTCTTTTCCACTGCGTACTGTCCGCTCTGCTCACCGCGACGAAAGACGATGATTTTATCAACAAACGGGTATACGCACAGCGCCTCTGACAGCCGAGCAGCAACCATTAGAAGGCAAAGCACGCCTGGTTTCCGGGTGCCGGAGCAGAGCGCCGCGTCTGCAAGCTAGTAAGTATGCACAGTATAGGCTATGATTATAGGCAATAAGAGCTCGCAGAATTTTTGCTGTCCACATCCATCGACCAAACCCCTTCCCACATCCTGGCGATTGCGATCGAGCTCCATCGACATGGCGACCAGCTTCTCCTTGGTTCGGTAGAGGAGGTGCGCTTTGACAGAGCCTCCTATTGTCCACAACGCCTACAACGACGACTCCCGGAACTTGTTGTTGCTCCCAAGCGCGCTTTCGCTTAGGAGCTAGTAAAAACCCCGCTGGGTGAACTCAGTGATTGGAGGTCATCCTTATCCTATAGTTCACCAACGGTTTCGTGCTCTGCTTTACTAGTGTTAGGAATAGTGGGTGCATGGCCGAGGAGGGCGTGGAGTAGTAGTAGTAGTAGTATTAATTATCGTCCAGGAACGTAAAGTTCAAGCCTCCCATGGGGCATGGGGACGCGCCGAGCAGCTGCTTTGGGGCCAGCCAAAGTAGTGAAGGCGTTTCTTGCTATAAAGCTATTGCCGTCTCTTGCAGCGGCTCGTGAGAGTCCGCCCCCCTCCGTGCGGGGGCTAAATCCTTGTCTTCTTGCCTATAGGCTAAGGTGTCTGGGTTTATCTATTATACATGTAGTCTAATAATAAGAGTAGAGTAGGAGCAGCTTAATCTTTTATAAGCTCGAGTAGAAGTTAGAAATTATTTGGCTCTAGTGCCTTTAGGTATTCCACGCCTTCCCTAGTGGTGTTGGGGGGGCACGCTGGCCGCTTTGGCTAGTAACCGAACTTTCGAACTAATCGTAGGCAGTGTACGATGTGGTTAGGCGCTAGGTCTGCGCTGCAGGGGCATTTTGTAACGGCGTTTTCATGCCTAAATTTCTTATAGTACTAGGCGTAGTGTCCGTGGCGGGTGCGCATGGACAGGAGCTTAGTAAGCGTTAGACATTAGAGGGTAAGCTCCTTTAGCTATTTTATAGGGCGGTAAGTGAGGTCCCACTACATGTACTATTTAGATAACTTAGGTAAGCAAGCGCGCCACTAGTCTATCTTAGCGCTCCTCGTGTGGGCGCGTACGTTTAAATTGAGGCCTAAGACTATAGGCTTAGCTGCCATGCCGTATAGAGGTTAGGGAGACTTTGCCGCGTCGTTGGCTAGCTAGTCCGCTAATTTATTCCCTTCTATTTCGCAGTAACCTGGAGCCCACTAAATAGTGATGTTTAGGTTCTCTATTATTTCCTGGCACCTAATAAACGCCTATTACGAAGAGGGGGACAGGTTGCCTCTTATGCACTATATAATAAAAGTGCTATTAATACACATGTATATACGTCTTAGCTAGTAGGTAGGCGTAATAAGCGTGTAGGCAAGTCCCCGCCAAGCGCCAATAGCTTTAGCGTTAAAAACGTAGGACCTAAGGTTAAGGGAGCCGTTACCCTATAGGATAAGGGCCTGTCCTTCGTATACAGCGTAGCCATACGTGACGTGTTTAACGCTATTAATCCATTATTTAGAGCTATCTAAGAAGATAATAATAGCGGTTAGTAAGAGGAGAGCCTACTACTCCTTAAAGAGACGGGCGGCGTCCTTCTTAACTACTCGGTCTATAGGGTCGGTGCGGCTCCCGGGGGAGTAGTAGGGGGCGCGGAAATTTAGTTAAGATACCAGGTTAAAGATCTGTGCGAGTTATTATACCTTTAAGCGGGCTCTTTATAGGAGGCCTGCGCCTTAGCCTCTTTTAACTATAAGTAGGAGGGTCTTAGCAGTTAGCAAGTGTTTATTATTAATTATTAATAAGTATACTATAAAGCGAAACTTGCATGTCTTAAGTGCTACTACTACTAAGGGGAGTCCTGCGTCCCGAAAGACGGCGATAGTAGGTATAGTCTAATAGGCTGGCGCGATAGCTCTATATACCTGCTTAAGGACTTTGTTAAGTGCGTTAATGTATTAGCCTAGTTAGATACTCACCTTAGCGCTTCTTAATTAGCACATAATTCTAGAGGGCTTAATTCTGCCTCCGTACTAGGCTTCCGCACCGTAAAGGAGCCGTGGGAGGACGTAGGCGATTACTACCTTATAAAGGGACCCTAGTAGGGGGCCGTGTTTAATCTAAGCTAAGCTACAGATATAGTATACGATAACCCTTATCTTAGCGGCGCAAGTCGCGACGTAGGTCTTAAAGGTTAGCTTCCTATTAAACTATACGCCTAGCTAGCGCAGGGCCCCGTTTTTACTCCTAGGGAGAATAGGGTGTATGGTAAGGTTCTCGTTAATAATACAGGGAGGCGCGTAGTCTCCTTTCTATCATGTAAGATATATTATTTTAAGCTTATCTAGTAAGAAAGCAATCTTATTATCCGCGCTATATTTAATAATATTACGGACGTCTTCCGCGATTTGTTTAACGTTATAGTCTAGGCTGTGAGTGGCTCTATATAGGTAAATATTGTTAGCATATCCAAATCGCAGCGTGGTGTCCTAGAGGAGAAGTTCCGCCAGGTATAGCATATAGATAACTAGTAAGAGGGGCGAGCCCTGTGGGGTGCCGCAGGCCACTAGGTGGCGGCCGGATTAGTGTTAGCCGTGGCGGATAAGTATATATTGGTTTGTAAGAATGTTGCGCGTGAGCACGAGCACTTTTTAGTGCTAGTTTTATCCTTTTATTTAGTGTAGCAGGCGGTTAATAAGGAGGGCGTTAAAGGCCCTAAGCACGTCTATAGTAACTATAGTAACGTGCTGGCCTTTGCTAAAGACTAGTTCTACGTCGTGGGTAAAGGCGGTAATTAAATCCATGGCTAACCTTTTTGGCAGAGCCCCTCTATATTAGGGGCTTAGTACGCCATACAGCACAGCTAAGTGGGCTATACGCCGGGCGATAATCCTTTTAAATCCCTTGCCAAGGCAGAGTAGCATGGCGAGGGGTCTTATAGAGCCTGGAACCGTGTAGTCCTTCTTACCATGCTTTCTAATAAACACGATCTCTTCGTCCTTCTAGATAGCGGGGTAGTAATTAAGCTTAAGTAGGTCGCGATAGATATCGCAGACGTACTATCTAATGTAGTTCTAGCATGCTATAAGTAGCTGGACGGTTATACTATTTGCGCCTAGTGAGGTGCTAGAGACCCTAATTACGCAGCGCTCCGTCTCTTTAATAGACAGGTATGTGTCCTAAAGGATTGTGGGGTTCTTTTATAGGGAGGGCAGTTCTAGCAGGTTGTTTTTTAGCGTAAATCTGTAAAGTAGTGCTTGTCGAAGTATCTTAGCCTTATCCTTGTCTTTAGTCGCCTCTACGCCTCTAAAGACTATTAGCGCCTAGGTCTTAGTAGGTTCTAGCTTATGCTAGTTAATAATTTAAAAAAGTTCTTAGTTATTTACTACGTTATTTATAGTGTGTTGCTAGTATTCCTTCTTTACTTTATAAACTATTACTAAGAAGGTGCGCGTCTCCTTAGAGGGGCCTTGCTTAGTGTAGCCGTCTAGCAAGTTTAAGTGTGCCTGGTAAGCTTGTTTGTAGGCGTCTGTTTACTATGGCGCCAAATGGCCTGTCCCTTTTTTCTTCCTGCCTACTATCTTTAGGGCGTTTGTAAGAACTTCTTCTAGGGCAGCGACGCGCCTATTAACGTGCTCGCAAGTTTATAGCCTGTTTAAGCTAGGGGTGCCCTTTATCCTATTAGCAATAGCGTTAATAAATAGCGGGAGCTTTATAGTAGGGATCTTATATTAGAACTAGTTAAGCGGCTCTTATCCCTTGCTAGGTATCGTGGTAACTAGCGTGTTATAGTCTAAGCCACAGTTTATGTCCGCTCGTACCGCTGTGGTAGCGAAGGGGATATTATAGAAGGAGAGGTCTATAACGTGTCCCGCACGGTGGGTAGGGACCCTAGGCTCTCTAATATAGTCTATGCCGCTGTCTATAGCCTATTAGGCTAGTTCGGCGCCGCCATGTGTAGTCGTGACACTAGGTTCGAATATGTTATGTTTAGCGTTGAGGTCGCCCCTAGCTAGGCATCTGTTAGGCGGGGTAAGGTGGGTAATATAGTTAAGAATAGGCGTAGTCTGTGGCGCCTAGTAGGCATTAAGTATTAAGATTTTATTAACGTTAATCTACTATATATCCTAGTTATAGAGTAGAGTGCGTGGTGTAATTTTTAATTAGTTTCCCTTATAGGTAAAGATAAGGACCTAGGGGCGGTCTGCCTCCTAGGTCTCCTAGCTATCCTAGCTATCTACTAGTAGGTAAAAGTTATAGCCAGGGTGGTTTAAAGTGCGTGTGCCTGGCCAGGTAGCTGGCTCTTGTATGTAGATGACGTTAATGCCCTCCTTAAAAGTAATCTTAAGGGTAGCTATATGTGCTAGGCCACTTTTACTAATATTTATCTAGTATACTTTAATATTAGGCTCCTTGCGTAGGGTGGGTCTGCGGTAGTTGTTCCTTATTAGCTTAAGGATTTGTCCATGGTCTGGTTCTCCTATAAGGAGGACTATGTGTGCTCTTCCTGTCTCGCGCTTCTGGCAGAAAGCGCGGCGAGGTTTAGGCTACCACTTATGGGCGCAGAGGACTGCATAGGCCTATTTAATAGGCGTGGAGCGGCTTGTTGTAAGGCGGTGTTAGGGTACGGGGTCGAGCGTCGAGGTTCTCTTAGGGGACGATAGCTTTGGGTCACCAGTTCCTGCTCTGGCTGACTTGGTATTATTAACATAGGCTTAGTTTAGTTATTATCTTCTCCGCTAGGGGAGGTGCCCTAGCCCTAGGCGGTAGGCTTAAGTTAAGGGTGTAGGTTATATAACTAGTTAAAGGCCTTTTATTTAGCGCGTCTTAGTGTCGCTAGTTCGTAGCGAGTTAGTTAAATAATATAGCTATTTACTCGCCTAGGTTTAATTAGGCAGGTGGGGTCGTCTACAGCGTATAGGCCACGATAGTTAGGGTATTATTATTTATAAGCGTAGTTGTCTCCTATTAGGCCTTCGTGCTTGCTAGATTTCTTTCTATAATTATAATAGCGGGGTATACGTGTGCAGCGTGCTGCGTTATAGTAGCCCTAGTAGCTAGGGTTATAGCGTTCTATAGCTCGCTTCTTACTTATCTCGCGGGAAAGGTCGCTGGCACTAAAGAGGCAAAAAGCCACTATAGGCTTTTTAAAGAACACTATCTAGGTAGTATATCTAAATTAATTAGGGCCGTATTAAAAGAGATAATAGTTTACAGGGTGTTATTTTATCTGCGTGTGAACCTTATCCGCTATTATTTAGAGGGAGTAAGGCACGTCTTCCCCTAGCAGCGAGTAATAGCTACTAGGTACTCTAGGTATAGTATAGTTAACCTATCGCGTGGGTAACTTAGCGCTGTTAGCTTTAATAGATTTTATTATTAATTCCTTCTTTTCCTGTTCTATAAGTTGCTGTCGTATATTATTAGAGGCCAGGGTGATGGCCCACCCAGTGCGGGTCCTTGTGGCTGTAGGGATAGCGCTAGGGTTAAGCCCTATAGCGGCGCAGATAGCCGTTTGTATAGTAAAGGCAGAGGTCTGGCCTAACCAGTTAGCCAGGTCCGCGACTATAAGTAAAATCTGTAGGTCTATTACCTGTCTAGGTGTGGTTTACCGCTTATCTATAGTTGTGAATTTCCTGCTGCTGCCTATGGTCGTCGTGTATCCGCTATCTTTATAGAAGGCGGATGCTACGCTTGCCTATGTCCTCTAGGGCTGGGCGGCAAGGCCGCTGTCGCTATCCGTGGTATAGGCGGTGGTTGTCAAGTCGTAGCCGGTCCTAGCTACATTCGGACGAGGGCTTGGCGTAGCCAAATTTTTTAGTGTCTATATAAGGTAGTTACGGAGGGTAGAGGCAGCCGCTAGCTCCTCTAAGCACTTAAGATTAGTAACGCAATAGTTAATAGCTTTAGCTATAGCTATTATAACTTTTTTTTAGGTCTCTACCGCCTTGCGCGCAGCCGTAAGGTAGGAGGTAAAGGTATTAGCCGCTGTGTCTATAGTAGCTTCTAGGCAAATAGGCACGCCTCCACTAAAGGAAAGGCGTCTAAAAGGGCGGATATTAGTCTGTTAGCGCTTTCTAGAGGGGTGCTAGATATTAGTCTGCCGCGTAGACTTAGGGTCTGCGGGGCAGGTCGCTGTAGAGGCCCCTGGAAGGGGCCTCTAAGGCGTCTCTATCGCTATTATCAGCCCACCGCACGCGTGCGGTGCCTGAGGATAGCTAGGAGTAGGATTTCAGGTGAAAGTAAGATGAACGGGATAAAGATTTCGCAATTTTTACCACTTTCTCGAAATTCCTAAAGTTGGTGAAGGTGAGGAGGGCGTGGAGAAACTCTGGATCATCGACTTCTTTATCAGTGAGCGATAGTAATGGCGCTCAGCAGGTTAATAGACCACGAAGGCACCGGCGGGTTTCCCTATACAATATCGCGTCCCGCGTACCCGCTACTAGCCACGCAGTTTGCTAACAGTAGAGCTAACAGTTCTACCAATAGCAAAGTCCCTCTAGAAGCGTATTCGGCTGTAGGCCTTTAGTTGTACAGGCTGCGTAGCACTTATACATAAGTTTTAGACTAGGTTAGCGCGGACTTCTAAAGGCGGTCAGACAAAGCTGTAACTAATGTCAAGAATCACGACGATGGTCTTAAACGAAAATACTAAACGGAGCGTTTCAATATTGAGGTGTGAACAGCAAGATAGGACGGTTCTTGCAATCGCACTGGTCTTCAAACACTTCTTTGTGCCGGGTCAGCAGCAGACCAGAGTCCAGGTCTTTCACGTCGTTTCAGCATTTCACAATGCAGCTGCGCAGATTATCTGACAGGTAGAAGCCTCCAGGATGGTACCTTAAGGTATATTGATCACACGATGAGATTCGAATCTTCTTCAAACGCCTTGTGCCAAAATTGCATTCATGGAAATCTCGGGTTAAGGAGCCACCGGCACATGCAGTCCTTGATTTTACAGCTCCGATTCTGCAGCGTTACGAAAAGGAGCGGTCCGCGCTAATCGAAGGCACTACCGCCGATGCGGGTGTAGTCCTCACGAGTATCCAGATGTTAGAGTTGAATACGATATCACATAATATCACCTACCTGATGTAGACTAGTTGCTGATCACGATTCTGCTACTTAAGCGGTTTCTCTGTTCAGCTTGTTACAATCAACTCAGTCTCTCATTCTTAAATGCTACCCTACTTATCACTTACACCAGACGAGGGTGGCTCAGAGCGGCGTTGAACTTGGTCAAATCACTACATTGTACAAAGACACATATCTAGCAGGTGTGCGCAACGATTCCGACTGCGCTGTGTACTGTGGCGCATTTGGAACTGATTGTGGACTATCGTCACAGGGTAGATGTGGAGGATTACCTGCAAGAATTGCTTGGGCAAGGGTGTTTCCAGAATCGGCCTGTGCAGCATCAATTCAAAGCTTGCTACTCGGATATTTCAATTTTCGACCAGTAGCGCGACACTTTGGCGGGTCTCGTGGCCTCCCCGAAAGATAATGCAGTTGCGCATGAAATCCTGCTGCCTGGTGGATAAGATACTCTGAGTCTGTCTCCATTGTGAAAAAAGTGTGAGGTTTGATGTTTGCCACTGAGCTGATGGCTTGTTTTCCTTTTGTTTGTTTTTGATGTTTGCCACCGAGCTGATGGCTTATTTTCCTTTTGTTTGCTGTTTGCCAGTTATCTAGGATGTTTGCGCCTGGGTATATAGGAGATAGCTTACCTCTAGTGGCAGAGGGGGATATACATGAGTTATTTGGTTCACACTCGCTGCCGCACTTTAAGCGCAGATCGGACCAGAGCGCGGCCATGGCAGGCTACGGTTTGCCTATTGTGTTGGGGACTGTTTGGGTTGGGGTGGGACAAGCTTGATTTGCTGGGGCGCTCGGGCACTCTGGAATAAGTTCATGAAGGGTCCTGAGAATGATGATGAACCTAAAAACATGGCGGTGGCTCGCTCAAAGACTAGCTCGATAGGCCGTCTTGAGTAGGGAGAATACGGCGACGTCGCAAAGTAGAAGCCTGTGAGATGTGTGAGAGGAGAGACAGCATAGAACATCTCAATATAACTAACGTTAGAGCATCTCGTCACGTCGGGAGGCTTTCGACGGTGTTCTTCGCCCGTACCCTCCCCATAACCATCCGAAATCTTACCAAAGGCCTTGGTCCGAAATTAGACAAGGGATGATAGCTAACATCCTTCCCTAGGTAGCCGGACACCCGTTGTGCCCGGACGCTACCAATACTTTCTAATACAACAACGTCAACATCAAGGTAAAAGCTTAACTATTCTCAGAATAAAGGCCTCTAACTATACGCTCTACTTCGCCTAAAGATTTTCTGCCCGTAACTTCTGCTTACCCTGCAATACCACTATTCACTTGAGCTTACCACGACGGCATTATTTTTAAGAGACTCGAGTTCGTTGAAAACTTCGTGCATCCCGCCGAGAGAGTAGCATGCTATAGCAAGATATATAAAGACTCTATCCCAAGAGAGAGAACGAATTCTGAGAGATAATCGTGCTTCAGTAGCGACCAGATGCTCATGGCCTTAGAGGTGCAAGAAGAGCGACCTCGCCTAGCCGACCGTAAGAGGCATAGCGCCGAAGACGATTCCAAGCCTACTATGTAAGTTATCCAGATAGGTCAGCAGCTATACTTACTCCTTTAAGTGCTTTTCTTACAAATGGCGCTTACCTAAAGTTTTTGCACCTCGCGCGATAAGGCATTAACTCGCCACATCACAGAATTACCACTATTAATAATTCATCCCTACGCTCGGATTAAAACCTATAGATATCTATCCATTATATATATTAATTTTTAGGGTGATTCTTGACTCTCTTCCTACGCCCGAAGCTGTCCGGATAGACGCCATGCCAGCGGGAAAGCATGTGTCATTGTGTTGCAGATAAAGCAGAAAAGTCTATAGACTGGCATTTCATGGGAGTGAAGCGTATATCTTAAGGTCTCTATTCCGAGATTAATTACGCTGCTAGCTAGCTATATAATGTGTTATGTTAAATGACAATGCTCGCGTCCGATCATACAGGGTGTCCGACCACGTAGGGATGGATGTTAAAGTTAACGTTAAGTAGCGATGATTAAATACCGTAGCGTTGAAGAAATAATTGATAGCAAGAGCAAGCTCTTCATCAGAGACTGGCGCCCTAAATAATAATAGGCATAGATTCGTACTATAGTATTATTGCTCTATATACTGATAAATGGAAGATTCAGAAGATCTGAATTGTAACTTAAATGTCAGGAGCAAAAGGCTAACCTTCTGCTCCGTTAGAGGTAGAATATTCTTAACGGTTACATTAAACCTATCTCGCCATATAGTGCGTCTCGCGACTTAGCGATGGGCATCAGCCGTAGTATGCTGAATTTCGAGACCTCCAACCCGCGCCGGGCGCTTTTTCTTACGGAGATAAAGGTAGAGAACTATAAATATCACAATCACTATAACAATAGCAACAATGACACCTATGATTCCGCCTGGACTAATAGGTTTGGAATGTTTCTGGTTTTGTGCTTTGCGTCCTCTTGGGAAAAACTCTCGTCTGTTTTCGAGTTAGTATAGGCTAAAATAGTATACTATGGACATACTCTTGAATGAATGCCATTTCTATGCCTTTTACAATTTTATTTTCCTTTCTAGCAAGAAAGCAATGCGAGGTGCGGAGCAGTCTTGGGTTTATATATTTGTCTAATAGTGTCTAAAAATAGTGTTCCCTAATAAGAGACCTTAGGGCTAGTTTTGAGCTCATTACTGGCGCCTAATTAGTTACCCTCTCAAGTTACTATCCTTACAGGGATTGCGCGTTACCATCTTACGTGTTATGAGGCTCTCACACCTTGTTCCGATCCGGGTTAGGGCGGTAAGGTATCGTGGTGCTTCACGGATTATTCAGTGGTACAAGTTGATGCGACACTTAGCGCGGCTGGACAATCCAATCTTATAATAAATAAGATAACTATCAGTCTGTATAGGAGAACGTACTCGCACAGAAGATATATAAGTTGACTACGAAGAGAGAAACAATATAGGAGAACTATCACACTATATACCAGTCTACTTCTTCCTTGTAGTCCCGCCAAGACGTCTTTCTCTGAGGCAGTCCGTGGGACTTCCTATAGTCCCATACTTTATGCGGGACTTCTCGCTTATGCGGGACTTTATCACGTGACTGCTGACCTAAGCTGCCCCGCGCCCCGTTAGTTCCCGTTAACTCTACTACTTCGTCAACAATTACTCTCTTGGCGTAATTGTCTGGCTTCTTCATCCTTGTGGGGTTCGTGGTCGTAACATTACGTAATTTAGGAACACTCTTTACGGACCCTACTGTATCACTCTATTTTCCTTCCACGCGCTGTATCTTGCATTTAGAAATGCTTATAGCATTTTTGCCTATACTATAAGCGCCTTTTTAAGTTTTCCATCAAGTTGTTGTACTAGTTATAATATAAAGCTAGTAGCTAAGATATAATTCATAGGTAATTCTAAATATAACCACGAGACTAGAAATGGAACTGCGCATTCGATTAGCAGGTAAAGAGCCCATTTCTGATCCGAAGAGGCCACTTCTGGGAACGGTTTACGATATATTGCGTTTACCAGTGCATTATTTTAGATACATCCACAACGAAAATGCTGAGAACAGGAATATTAGTCGTAACTTTTGTCATTACTATAGTCTCTATTAGTCTAATATGGCGAATTCTGAGTGAGAGCAACGCTAAGACCGGTATCCTAACCCTAAGTGTAAGGCTGTATATTCTGCTCTTGTGCGAAGAGATTGGCTAACAAGATTAAACTATAGTTCAATTCAACCAATATACTCCCAGATAGTCCCTTCCAGAGGTCGCGTACCGTTCAAAATCACAATATTCTTCAAGATATCCAGAGCAAGGTAAATAGTGTTAAAGATGCAGCCACGACTGGCCTTCTAGGCGCTATTGCAACTCCCATCCAAGATATCCAGAGCAAAGTCAACAGTGTTAAAGACGCAATCGCGACTGGCCTTCCAGATGCTATCGCGGCTCCGATTCAAGAGATCAAGAAATATATTCCTAAGAATTTGTAAGGGATAAGATGGGTAGCAAGTAGGAATGAGAGACTGAGTTGATTGTAACAGGCTAAACGGAGAAACTGCTTAAGTAGCAGAATCGTGATCAGCAACTAGTCTACATCAGGTTTGTATCATGTGATACCGTACTCCACTCTAACAGAATTGCTCACTAGGTACAAAGGAGTTTTGTGTCGGCTTTAGGCACAACATAACCTGTAAAAGTTTGCCACTAAACCTTTCGGGTCTAGTGCCGGACATTGCTCAAAACTTATCAGATGTTGTTCGAATCCTTCCAGATACTCTCGAAAAACCCCTTCAAGATCAACTAAAAAAGGTACAGGAAAAGCTTCAAGAAAAGCTTTAGCCTCTAGAGAGCACCCTAATAAAAGTCACCACTCCGTATGTCCAATATTGCTTAGTTGCTGGATTAGTCCTTCTCGCAATTATTGCTATTATATGCCTGCGCAGTTTTTAGCGGGTTGTTCAGCATCACAAGCATTCTCACAAGGCTCACTATTGGATTAAGAGTGGTAATGTCCTTAGGTTTATTGTGTTGCGTCCTTCTTTTTATACCTACTGTTATTTTAGGGCTATTCCAGGCTAAAACCAAGGCATTACCATCTGAGATTGAAGTGAAAAAAGGAGAAGTCGAAGGATTGT
Organism: Bimuria novae-zelandiae CBS 107.79; assembly: GCA_010015655.1. Taxonomy (NCBI): domain Eukaryota; kingdom Fungi; phylum Ascomycota; class Dothideomycetes; order Pleosporales; family Didymosphaeriaceae; genus Bimuria; species Bimuria novae-zelandiae. The sequence goes on from ML976681.1 coordinate 45,126, forward strand.
GCATCAGAGCTCTCTGCTGCACCGTCGTTATAACGATTCTAACTGCTATCACACCGACTATCATATAAAAGGGTACAGTAATCATTCAAATATTACTTCACAGTTAGCCCCTTAGCAGGTCTAGGGCTATATAATTACTATAAACTAGTTTTCTCTCGATAACGTTAGTTAGTTTATCATTAATATATCTTAAGTTAGTTTCCCTTTATTCTAGAGCCTATCTGCTTCTATAAAAAAGACCAACACGGCAGAAGTACCAGTGGGCTATGAAAAGAAAGACCTGCAGTAACGCCTCGCTGCAAGTCATCATGCCACACCCGGCGCGGGCCGTGGGCGAGGCGATCTTGCATCTCCACCACCTCACAGTCGGTACTAGGAATGGCAGGGGTTCAGGGATGCGCAAGAAATCGGCAATTTTACTCCCCGGGGGATAGGATCTAAGCCTTACTGCCTCCAGTTGAAAGGATGCGAACAAGGCTAGTGATGTGGATTTGTGGTACGGAGTATCGTGTTGCTGAAAAGTTTCCGAAATTTACATCCAGATCTACGGACCAAAACCGGGTGGGCTTCAAACAGTAGTGTGTACGATGTTTGTACGACGATCGCTCTTTCCCCTGGTTCTTAACCTTATTTTGGCATGTGGGGGCACCCCCACAACCTAAAACCAACTTCAGCGTCGCAAAAGTTTCGACATATTAAGAGTCTGGCACATCAACAGCGCCTAAGGCGGTGCGCGACGAATTGTCTTTGTCTTGCACTTCTTCTCTCATTCGTGTGTGATTGCACCTGGTCTTCGTTCGACGAACGGACTATTGGAAACTTATGCATTCTGTTGCCTCTATACCCGATGCATCCGGATGCCATTTTTACGAATCTAAACAAGAAAGAGAGTGAGGGACTATCCCTACTAAACGAGCCCGACATTAAAATACAGGAGGTTGAGCCGCCGTCGCGCTCCAGAAACGGCACCCATGGCCTTCATTACTACAACTTGACCACAAACCGCGTCCTTAAGGTTTCTCCATATCGGTAGAACAACCATGGAACAGGCGTGAACGCAAGAGTAATGAAACCCAAGACACTGTTACCCCAGCCGAGGCCCAGTTTGTCATACAACGGCGCTGCAACAAGGTCCAGAAACGCGCCGAATGGGGAGCGCACAAGAAGATTAGCAGCGAGAGCCGAAGCTGCGGCTTCTGCACCAAAGGAGTCCACGAGGTATATCTGGCCGGGTATGACAACGAACAGAGATCCGAAGCCGATGATGAAAGTACCCAAGATAGGGACGATCCAGTGGACGTGGTGGTAGGCGCTCCAGCCGTACATGAAGCAGCCCAGCGGTGTGATGGGCCCAAACCACTTCATCAAGATGAGACGCTGCTCTGGCTTGCTGACAGTGCCACCCTGCTTCTGCCCGAGGAGTTTGTCGCTGAGAATTGAGAAGACCACCAGGCCGAGAAACATGCCGATCCCGAGACCGAGGTATGCCAGCCCTGATGTCCCTTCATCGAAGCCGTAGACTCCCTGGAAGACAGTAGGGAAGGTGGTGAAGAGAAGGAAGATGAGACCGAATAGCACACCAGTGTAGAGAGATATGAGCAGGACAATGGGCGAGAAGAGGAGCATCTTAAACGGCCGTGTAATAGCACGGACGAGGACCTGGCTAGGCGTCTCTTTCTTGGCTTTATCCGGCTCGAGCTCCATACCCTCGGCGTCCTTAGGCGACCGCTTGGCTTTTCCGCGTAAGAGAACAGCAGCATTGGTTTCGCGCATGAAGAACATGGTGGCCAAACCGATGATACCAGACTGAACGCGATACCGATTAGCAGTTGAGCGTTTATTATCCGGCCAGGATGACCTACCATGATCAAGATGATTCGGAACGTCCAGCGCCAATTGGTGTACTGCGACACGTAGCCTCCGATGATCGGGCCAAGCACCTATGTGGTCAGCATTTAAATACAAAGGATCGTCCCGACTGGAAACCAAACGTACAGGTCCCAAGATTGGGCCCATCGCGAACAGGGCCATTGCCTTGCCTCTCTTCTCCTGAGGAGTAATGTCTGCGACCGTACCGCCGCCAATGGTCATTGGCCCCGAGGCAGCGCAGCCGCAAAGGAACCGGAAGACGAGAAACATGGACACGTTGGTACTGAAGGCGCATCCCACAGTGAAGGCGATGTAGACGGCATTGCAAGCGTTGTAAATGATGAGTCGGCCGTACAGCTCGGACAGAGGCGCGAGGAGAAGAGGGCCGAATGCAAAGCCCAGCACGTAGAGACTGACAGTCATGGCCTCGACAGTGGAGTTGGTGATGTTGAATTCCTTGGCAAGCTGGGGTGCTCCAGGGGCGAACATAGTAGCCGCCAAGTTGCTGAAGTTCACAAGTTAGCACTCATGCGCTGGTCTCAGGATCACAATAGGTCAGTACTTACGCTGTGAGGGTAAAGATGCTGACAATGGCCACATGGAAATTCTTCTTCGGCGCTGGCCAGTTCAGGGGATTTTCAGGGCTGTTGGGGTCACCCCAAGGATCGCTCTTAGACTCCGTGTGTAGTTGAGCAATCGAGGAGTGCTGCTCACTACCCACCTCTGGATCCCGGTCGCCAGCAGTTGAATGAGCCATTGCACGTCGAATATCGATCGATCTGAGTGCCTGGCTGTTGTTGCTATGCAGGTTGCAGCACGAACATTGGAAGCAGTATGGCTCTCTTGAAGGCTTCCTCGCCTTCTTGGCCGTAAAAGGAAATCCGCGGACCTGTCATTTGCTCCGGTTACAGAACAACGCCAAGCCAGAAACGGACGTGAATCTTCTGGTTCTCCGAGCAAATGGTGGTGAGACTGGGCGGCCAAATGCAGTAAGTCCGCGGAGCACCGGAGCAGACGTACCGTATTGACGCACGTGCCGCCCCGGTTCGCGTGCCGCCCCACCAACCCCAGAACACTAGACAAGACACCAACTTTGACGCGTTGCATCTTAACAACCATAGCAGCTATAGAGGCCGCACTTAGAGCAATTAAATACGCTAAACTAGGAGAATAACCCTCGTATAGGGCAATTGCTAAGTAGTATAGTGTATTAAGATCTACGTTAGCCCGAAGATACTAAGGCTGTTAAGCCCCGCAAGAAGCTAAGAACACCTCCTAAAGGAAACTTAATATATATTAAGAAGCTAAGCTTATATAGTATATTAAAGATCTATCCCTAAAAGGGCTGCCTCTAACAAGAGAGATAATATAAAATTACGTATCCTTAATTACTAAAAAGTCTATAAGTCGCGCCTAGGTAACGCGCTTCTTGCACCAAAACAGTAAAAATCTTATTTATAAATAGACTAAAGGAATAGACTCTAACTACTATAAAGCCAACTCTAGACCTAAGTACGAGGCGTACTTCGACCTGCTACACTCGAAGATAGAGGAGTATAATATACTATCGTGCAATACCTATAATATAGACGAAAAGGGCTTCTTAATTAGCGTTATAAGACGCTCTAAACGCGTCTTTAGTTAAGTAGCTTAAGAGAGAGGAGAGGTAAAAGATTTACTATAAGATAGCTTACGTAAGTAGGTAACTATATTAGTAACTATTTACGCTAATAGAAGCGCTCTTTTACTTACTCTCCTCTTCCTAGCAGCATCTAAGTCACTATAGTTAACTTAGGTGGCTAGTATTAAAGCTAGCAAGCACGATGTCTTTATTAGCTTAACTTTATTAGGCTAGATAAATAACGACACTAGTTTGGCGTAATTAGAGCAGGTTTTTAACTACTATACGAAGTAGAAAGCGCGCTAAGGGAAAGACTAGCGTCTCCTTATACTTAATAGCTATAGTAGTTACCTAACAATAGAGTTTCTCGAGTACTGTAACTCTTACCGTATACTACTAGCTATGTTTCCCCCCCACTCTACCTATACGCTTTAGCTACTTGACGTTATTTACTTTAAACCTCTCTTTAGCTCCTACACTAAGGTCCTTACTAATTACCTTTAGAAGAGCTAAGAGATAGTGCCTATTAAGAAGGGGGACTTTTTTCTACTATTCTAGAGTGCCTAGACGTCCTCCTTTAAGATAGAGATTATCCTAAAGTCCTTTAAGACTACTAGTATATAGCCTAAGGACCGCACGGTTATACTTAAACGCTTTACTAATAAGCGAGAGGAGCTAGGTAAAATAGCTCTAGAGGCTCTTAAAGAGGCTAAATAGAGTCGTTTAAATCGTCTTATATAGTCTACAGTGGAGGATATTACCGCTAAGGAGTTAAAGGCGCTCTCCTAAACGCTCTACTATCTTTAGGCACAAAACTAACTACTTTAATATAAGAACGAGGGTTTAAGCAACGCTCTTAATACTAAAAAGCGTTATAAGAAGCGCGGCTAGCCTCTTAACTTATAGTAGAGGCAGGAGTACCATAGTAGTATAGTACTCTTGTAAGCAGCCCAGAGCTATGTCACATGACGACTCTAGTCTCATGAGTCAGCTCGCCTACTATATATAAGCCTCTGATCACTCCATGTAACATAGACGAAGAATACACACACTACCCATCTGCTTACAGTTATGAGCCCGGCCTAATCCGCACTTATATATATACATTGACTCCCTACCTACCTACCCGTCGATCGAGCCTACTCTAGAGAGCAATCTCGCCATGTCAAAGGCCAGCTCTTCGATCATTCTTAACGGTTCACACAACTGGGAACTATGGATCTATACTGTCAAAAGACTCGCTGAGGCTGGAGACGTATGGGGATATATCAATCCAGACCTGCAACATCCGTCAATGCTGAGCAAGCCTCTGCAACCTACACAGATTCATACCACCAACGAAGATGGATCACCGGCGACATAGCCTACCGCTGAAGCTCGAGCGCAATACAATCAAGACATAAGCCTCTACTATAGAGAGTTAAAAGAATACAGACAAACTAAAGATAAGATTGGCTAGATTAAAGCGCATGTAGCTAACACAATTGCGCAGGACCTAATCTATTAAATCAAGGACAAAGAGTCTCTCCGCGATCAGCTCAAAACGCTACAAGAACTCTACAGCCCTACAACAGCTGATCGAGAATATCAGGTCCAGAAAGCCTACAACACTGCCAAAGTACTGCACGCTCGCAGAGAGAATTTTGAAGAATGGTGTAGCACCTTCCTTGCTGCTTACAACAGGGCCAAACAACTCAAGCTACCAGAGACGCATGGCTACCGACCTCACAAGGACCTTATACGAGCCATCAAACAGATCGACCCTGGCTATGCTGCTACAATTGGTATCACGATATTTAACGCCGAAACTATCTCAGCAAGCTCCTACAACAACTCTGTACAGCCAACATTGCCTGATCTACTGGCTGGTTACCTACGCTACTATCGTACAACCACAACGAAATCAACCGTCCAGAGTGGAACATTTGCAGCTACATTAAATCAAGAAGAGTCTCCGTACAAACAAAACAGCAGAAAGAGACCTCGTCAGGATAAGCCATCAAAACCTTGTCTCTGTGGCGACCTACACTACTGGGGGCAGTGCCCGTACATCGATACCTCACAACGCAAGGGAGGATTTGTCGAAGACCCTAAAAAAGCCAAGAAAATAGCAGAGTTTGAAGCTAAGGACAAGAATAGCATATTAAATAAGGTCCGGGAGAAGAATTAGCGCTATAAGAAGCAGAGGACCCACAAGAGCTATATAGCAGAACCTGATTTGATAGAAATTGACGCAGGCGATGCACCTACAAGCGACCTTCTAAATAAGGTATATGCTATCTACTTATTAGCATTTAATAATTAGCTAGCGCACCGAAACTTCCCGCTCCTCTACTCATGGACGCTGGACCCCGCTACTGATATCCACATCTGCAACAATCCTACTGAGTTCTAATGGAAAGCTCCCGCATCACCTGATGATGTCGTACTCGCAGGAGGTTCGGAGATAGCCATACAGGCATGGGGAGAAGTCGAGATACTTCTATCAACACCTTAAGGATAAAAGAAGACAAAGCTTAAGCGTGTAGCCCTAATCCCTAGTTTCTTCATAAGCCTAGTCTCTCTAGCCTGGCTAACATCGTCAAACGTCCATTTTGACTCTGGCAGAAACACCTTGTACCGCTCTAACTTATCAGGCTCACGAGCAGAAGATGTAGCCAGCCTTACTAGACTAAGTGGACATTGGCTAGTAGTCTATTAAACTAAACCTCCATCTACTTAATCTGCTCAGGCTTAGGCTTTTGCTACCCACTAACGTTGGCTATAATACTCTGCTCTATCGCCTAAACTAAGATCACTCAGCAAGTCTTAGCTCCATGTACTAATAGGACATCTAAGCAGTGACGCTATTAATTAACTGTAAAATTACGTGATAGGCATACAGCCAACTACCAGATTTGCTCCTTAAATAATCAACTGCGAAGAATGCCTACAGAGCAAAGCACATTAAATTATCTCACGCCGAACTGGCTATGAGATAGGTGCAACACGAGCCTTCGAAACCATTACTATTGATCTAATTAAGCTTGATACAAGAGCTTACAATGGCGATCGATACGTCTTCCATGGGTTTGACCTATTCTCAAAGTTCCATTTTGTCTATATAATACCTAAACGGGACAAGCTTATGCTCCTTTCAGTAATCAGACAATTAGATCAAGCTATTAAACGAGAATTTAACACAACTGTTACCTTTCTTATTGCTGACGACGAGCGAGGGTATGGCCTGATAGACGACTTAGCCAGAGACTACTGTCAGAGAGAAGGCATTAAGCTACAGATCAGAGCTCCACACACTAAGGAGCAGAACGGCTCAGCAGAGCGCTTAGGCAAAAGTCTTATTAAGAGAAGTCGTTTAATAAAGATTACCTTAAACCTACCTCTAGCACTTAGCTCTGAGATCTACCCTACAGCAGCATACCTGCTTAATCGCACACCTACACGATCACTAGACTGGAAAACGCTATTCGAAATTGCCTATGGCAAGAAGCTATTAATTACTTACCTACGTGTCTATAGCTGCCGAGCATACGCACTGCGCAAGCAGATACCACGAATAGACAAGCTTAGTCCTCGAGCTCTAGTAGGGTATCTAGTTAGCTACGACTTGTTAAACATCTACCAGATCTAGATGCCTAAGGCGAGAAGCCGAGCGCATAGAGGCAAAGTAATTCGTGTAAGAAATATTACTTTTAGAGAAGACCTCTTCTATTAACCACACGATGAAACAGATCCTCTCTTACAAGGCTCTAAGCTAGAGCAATTCGCTTATAAGTACCAACTACCTTTAATGCGCAGCCAAGACAGTTCTACAGAAGATTTATCTAAAGACAAGCTCACATTAGATCTAGACCAGTCCAGCCAGACTGCTGCTATTACAGAGCAAACTCAATCAACGCAAAGACAAATAACAACCCCGTACTAGACAAGAAGTCGGTATCAGTAGCTTCCAACACCAAGTTAAATAGAGACTACTGAGATTTATAGTAGCTCACAGGACTCACCTTATAACGACGACTTGCCTTACGACGACTCACCTCATAATAACAGCTCACCGCGCTTACTATCAGCTACGCCAGCCAGCCTACCTGCAATACCTACATCCTCAAGAAAGCGCAAGCGTCAAACATCAGACTCTGTTTCACGAACAGACTCAAACCAAGCAGAGAATCGAGAACTGATTGATAGCAACCTTCGTCAGTCTCACATACTACCTAAAGGGTTAACAAGATCTAGAAAGCCATCTCGGAAGAGTAGCAGCTTCTTCATCAACACATACTAGTTAGCATATGTAGCAGCCTCGGCTACCGCATCAAAAACACGATTCCACTACACCGAGCTGCCTCCAGAGCCCCGTCTCTATAGAGACGTGATGAGGATGCCATCTCCACACAAGGAAGGCTTTCTCCAGGCTATGCAACAGGAGATCAACAATGTGAAACGAAAAGGCACGTACGAGAGAATAACCTAGCAGGAGTTCAATCTGCAAGACCAAGAAGTCCTCCCGTTAATATAGGTCTTTAAGTTCAAGCTTAATAATTAAGGCTACCTCACAAAATACAAAGCTCGCATCTGTGTACGAGGCGATCTATAGACCACTACTAAGGATACCTACGCAGCTACTCTAGCAGTTCGAATATTCCAAGCTCTACTTGCTATAGCTACCTACTTTAACATGGAAATCCGTTAATACGATGCAGTCAACGCATTCATAAACGCTTAACTTGTAATACCAGTCTATTATTACCCACCAGAAGGATTCTCTAATCTCGAACATCTATGGAAACTATGTCGAGCTCTATACGGCCTAAAGACCTCACCGCTACTTTGGTATAAAGAGTTTACCAAGACACTCACTGAGCTAGGCCTACATAAAGTCAAAGACGCTCCTTGTCTATGGAAGAATGACAAGCTTCTAGTCTTTTTCTATGTAGATGACATTGTTGTACTCTGCCTACCAGCTCACAAGACTGCACTACATGAATTCGAGCAGAAGCTTCTGCATCGATATGAGATTCGATCTCTAGGAGAGCTTTAAACGTTCTGTGGCATTCAAACGCATAGAGACCGTGAGAATGGCTCTATCTGGCTATCACAAGTTTCATACATCGAGAAGCTCGCACAGAAGTATCCTTCACCGAAGCCATACACAAAACTGCCAGCTACCCCACTACCTCTAGAAGAGCTGTTACCGTCCGAGGAGCAGGCAAATGACTTTACCAAGCACAGATATGCCCAACTTGTAGGCTCTATAGGCTACGCAGCTGGAGCTACCCGACCTAATGTTTTAAAAGCTTACTTAAAACTAGCTAAGTTTCTTACGAATCCATCTTCACGTTATCTCGACGCAGCCTACTAGACGATCGCCTACCTGCTAGGCACTAAAGATCGAGCTCTCCACTATACAGCCTCTATTATAAACGAGTCTATCTATATAGCCGACCAACCGCAACCTGAGTTCTTTGGAGCAATAGATGCATCATACGCTGATGATAAGTTCACACGTAAGAGCTCCTAAGGCTATATCTTCTTCCTATTCGGCGGACCTATAGACTAGAAAGCAACACTCCAACGCTGTGTTACAAAGTCAACTATAGAAGCAGAGCTGGTCGCCGCATCGTCTGCAGGCACCGAACTGATCTGGTGGTGGAGAGTCTTTGAACAAATCGGTTTCAATCCAGACCATGAACGACTTCTATACTGTGATAATCAGCAGACCATCCGGCTTCTCACCTCTACTACGCCTTGTCTTAAGACTACTGTACGGCACGTCGATATCCATCATCATTGGCTTCGTTAAGAAGCTTAATCCAACAATATTAACCTCTCATACATCTAAACAAGTTGTTAACCAGCTGACGGCCTCACCAAGCTGCTGCCTAGGCAGAAGCACGAAAACTGGGTTTCTCTTCTTTATTTTCAACCATTTCCTTCAAACCAAATGAGCTTCTCTACAGTATAGTACTCTTCCTGGTTTTTCCCATGTGGTTTTTACAGGTTTAATGAGGCTATACAATTAACTAAGCATTATCCTGTACACAGCTTTACGCTGTACCCCTACAATTCACTTATCTCTATCATGTACTCGGCTTTATGCTGAATTTCATCTTATACTCAGAGCAAACATGCTCACATCATGTATCAAGCTTCATCTACAAGGCTCATCAACCTCAGCACAGAACGCGAAGCAATCAGGATCTCAGCATTGGCTCTGGGAGACGTCCTACTACTAGGGACGCCTGTAGTATAGAGCGAGATCCACCTACACCGCGACGGCGGACGGCTACCCACCTGGGACTGCACCAATACTGAGACTAGCGCGAAAGCATGCTTCTCGACCCCAAAATGCAGCTGCCCCACAAAGGCAGAGGGGGACCTATAGCCAACATCAGCTTCAAACCTGCGTTCGAACCTGAAGGGGGTGTGTAAGCAGCCCAGAGCTATGTCACATGACGACTCTAGTCTCATGAGTCAGCTCGCCTACTATATATAAGCCTCTGATCACTCCATGTAACATAGACGAAGAATACACACACTACCCATCTGCTTACAACTCTAGTCTCCTTATAAGATTAGAGAGGCACGTGCACGCGAGAGAGTAAATAAATAACTCTAGCATAAGGAAGAGCTTGTAAAAGCTAATTAGAAGGAGCTTTAGAAGTCTGCTAAGATACTTAGAGAGAGAGAGAAGGAGGAGAGGCGTATAGAGAGAGAGAGAGCTAAAGTAGAGAGAGATTAGATAAAGGCTAAATAGGAGGCCGCGCGCAAGGCAAAAAAAGTAGCTTAAAATATAGAGAGAGTATTTTAAACTACGCAGAAGGGTAAGCGCAAAGCCTTAAGAGCTCCTCCTTTAAAGCCCAAGCCTAAGAGACGCGCTGGCGGTGGTGTAGCTCTAGAGGAGTCCCTAGAAGCTACACTAGCCGCCCTACCAAAAGTCAACTCTCGCGGCCGCATAATCACTCTCCTAAGCAAATATAAGTAGTAAATACCAATCACGAGCATATTACAAGTCTGTCCACTAAAAAATCTCGTAATAATAGCTATTTTGTGGCTCTCTGCAGCCTCATCTTTGTGGTGATGAGCATGCTGTTAGTGGGGCGCCACGCGAACCGGGGCGGCACGTGCGTCAATACGGTACTGTGCCCGTGCGCGCAGCGACCCGAATCGCGCAGCGACCCACCCAACCAACATTGGCCTACCAGCAAAAATGAGGCTGTAGAGCCACATACAATAGCTATTATCACGAGATCTTAAGGTGTAGTAGTATATAGGATAATGCGATTAATTTATACTATCTATATTTTCTTAGAAGCTTAATTAGGCGGCCACTTTTAGCTAGTTTTAGTGGTGGTTTAGGTGCTAAGGATGCCGGGCCCTTACCACTACTAAAGGCTACAACACGACGCTTTTTTGCTGAATTTAATAGAGCTTTGTGTGAGGCTTTTTGCTTAGGCTTATTTACCTATTGTGATAGTTTTTGGGAGGTTGCAGTCTCTTTATTCTGTTATTTTTACTCTTTTATAAGCCTAGTATTCTTAGCCTTTACAGCCCTCTTATTTTCCTTCCTTTTTTTAAACTCCTCTCTCTTAACACGCTTTCTTTTAGCCTTTTTCTCTTTAGCAAGCTTATTACTAGCTCTATTAATCTTGCGCTAAGTAATTACAACTTTCTCTTACTCTTTATCTCTCTCTTTAATAGCTAAACGTATGTTTGCCTCTCTAATCTTGCGAGGAGACTAAAGGACTACTCTACTATAGTAATTTTATTACTATTATAGGTTAAGAGGCTTGCTTTACTTCTTGTGCCTTACTTAGAGCTAAAAAGCGTTTTAAAGTTGCTCGCTTTTATACTTAGCCATGTCCTTGTCTGCTTGGAGTTTGTGGATAGTAAGAGAGAGAGATCTGGCCTTATTCAAAGCTAGGTCTTTTACTATAGAGCGTAAGAGACGCTGCACTCGCTAGAAGTTGCCCTTAATAGCTACTAAAGAGTCCTCTAAGGCCTTACTCTTATTATAAAAGTTATGGTTAAAGCGTTTAAGTACACGCTCTAATTCCTAAGGCCATATACCTATAGCCTTCTAGGCCTTTAAAATTATGTCTTCTTTAAAGGAGGAGACCTAGGCCTGCCAGAAGAGCGGAAAAAAGTCGCTTTTATTAATAAAAATCAGCCCTTAGGTGGTTTAGAGATAGTCACTAAGCGCCTTAAAGTAGGCTAATAAGAGAGACTTAAATATCACCATATTAAGTGGTTAAAGCGTATAGGTAGAGTAAGGTAGTAATATAGCTAGGATAATGCGGTGGGATTCGCAATAATTAATAAAATCTATTATAAGGTAACTGCTATAGCTATCTACGATAAGGAGATAGTAATCTACTAAGTGCCTTCTCTTTTGTAGTCCGTTGAAACACCTGTTTAAGCCAGGACAGGCCTATCTTATTATTGCTCCATCCTGTGGGAGAGGTAGAGCAGAAAATGTCGTGTTTTCCAACCTCTATACTGGCAACCCAGGTGTCTCTCAAACCACCCAAAGCTGCAAAGATGAGGCCAGGTGGTAGAGCACTCCCATTAGCACAAATTATTGTTAAGCAAGTGACAAATTCTCTCTCTCTATTCTGGAGAGCTGCTGTCACCTCTTTTCTCTCCCACATCTCACGGTTGAAGATGCGTTTGGAGCGTCCTAAGATGCCTATGAGGAAGCCCTTCTTATCCATATTATATGTGTTACATGCCTAAATGTTGTACTAGGCCATCTTCTCGTAAAGGAGATCAAAATAGAGCCTGTATTTAAGGTAGGAGTTAGCGTGGTGGCGAACAGCGTCTATTGCCTTGCTCTATTTTAAGACGATACGGTTGTTATTTTAGTGGAGGAAGCGTGACACCCAGGACTCTAAGATTTCTTAGTAGGCAATAATTAAGGCAAAATTGCGCATTATCTCTCTTGTAGGAGGTAGCCTGCGCTCTATAAGCTTGTTAATATGCTATAGGAGGGCCTGCTCTTGTTATAGGCTGAGAGCGCGTTGGTTAAGATCTTTGGTGGTCCTAGACTACTGACTGCCCTGCTGTCTGCGACGTAGCGTGGTTACGCTCACACTAAATATTTTCGCGAATTATCTATACAAAAGTTTTTTCCCTAGTTCTTGCGCATTATATGCTGCAATCGCATCGTTAATTGGTGCCATGGTGGTGGAGTTATAACGCGTTGAAGTTGGTTACTTGTCTGCAGGTTTGGTGTTGGTGGGTCGCTGCGCGATTCGGGTCGCTGCGCGCACGGGCACAGTAGGCGGGGCGGAGCACGATCGCGGGGCGGGCGTTCGGGGCTTACAGGGATTGTTCGGTTGGCGGTGTAAGCCGCGTCGCCAGGCTGATTCTGGCACGGATGAGTTTTAGCAGGAAGCTTGCCTCTACCTCGCCGACAATGTCAGAATCAAACGGACCTCAACTCCCAGAGTGGGGGCCGGGCAAGACGGCCAGAGGCAGGGCCCGCTTACCCTCCAGCAGGCGTCGTGAGCGACCTCAGTTCTCCTGCAACCTGTGCAGGCAGAGAAAGTAAGCTCACCACAACCTATACTCACTCGCCTGATAGAAGGGCGCAAGAGCTAACACTAATCTTATCAGACTGCGATGCGACAGACAGCATCCCTGCGCATCGTGTGTGCAGCGTGGGTTGAGCCTCTCATGTTCATACGCTCAATCAGCGGCGCGCCCGGTTGGTGCTGAACAACCTGTGCGCACGGTACAAGATCGAATCCAGCAGCTCGAGAACTTAGTGGTGGACCTGATGCAAGGAACATTGGCAAGCCACGCGGCCCAGCCTGGCCAGGCCCTCCCAACGTCGCATTTGCCGAGTCCGTTGCTCACGACAAATCAGTCTGGCACGGACAGAGTTCTGGAGACTGACAACAGCACCTCACCTGGATCTGAAGCGGGCAGTCTGCAACTGACTAGTTCTGGTACCAATTATGTCAACAGTTCTCATTGGGCGGCAGTTTTGAATGGAATCGCAGAACTCAAGGACCATTTCGAGAGTGAAGGGAACAGTCCTGCCAGCACCGATTTTCACGATCCTTCGATTCCTGAGCGAACAGGCCCACGGCTGCTCTATGGCTGTAGCAAATTTCCGACCAGGCAAGAAATCATCGAGTCTATCCCTCCACGGCAAGTTGTAGATCGCCTGGTGTCGCGCTATTTTAGCTCCTTTGAGATGTCTACGGGTCAGTATCGTTCAAAAGTGAAACTTATTGTGAAACTGACAGCGGGACGCAGCTGTGTTGCACAGCGCTCAATTTCTGGAAGAGGTAGGCCAACGGTTTGCCTAGCTGCAACTCGATTGCTAACACCGCCAAGTACGAAAACTTCTGGAAGGATCCATCCACAACCCCAGTCATATGGCTTGGTTTACTGTTCACCATCATGTGTCTGGCGGCGCAGTTTCAGATATCGAGGCTTGACCCTAACAGCCAGACTCCAGCGACTCCCTCGACAGAGCACGATCTCGAGAACATGGTGGAGACATTCAAGGAGAAAATTGTGCAATGTCTGATTCTGGGGGAATATGCCAAAGGTGGCCCGCACGTGCTCGAAACGCTCCTCCTATACATTGCAGTTGAGCTCTTCTCTCGAAACGACGCCGAGATTGGGGTTTGGATCCTCTTAGGCACCGCGGTTCAGCTCGCGATGTACATGGGATATCATAGGGACCCAAAGCATTTTCGAGAGATGTCGCCTTTTGTGGGAGAGATGCGAAAGAGGGTCTGGGCAACAATCGTCGAGCTTGATATTGGCATTTCCGCTCAGATGGGCCTCCCCCGACTGATCAAGCAATGGCAGACGGACACGGTGGAACCTGCAAATCTTCAAGACAGTGACTTCAATAAGACAACCAAGGAGATGCCTGCAGCTCGGCCAGAGAACGATCTCACTCCTATGCTATATCGGCTGGTAAAGGGCCGAATGATGTCGACGATCGGCTTCATCTGGGACTTTGCAGCCAACACCAGGTCTTACACGTACGCGGATGTCATGGACATGGACACGAAGCTGCGAGGGACCTATGTCTCCATCCCCGAGTGTCTCAAATGGCGATCAATGGCGCAATGTATTCTCGACTCACCACCGATCATCATGCAAAAGGTTTATCTGGAAATCATGTACCACAGAGCGAGGATTGTACTCCACCGGCGGTATCTCAATTGTTCGCCGACCAAGACCCCCTACGGTTATTCCCAACAGGCATGCCTGGACGCAGCGCTGAAGCTTCTTGAATATCAGCATATGCTGCAAGAAGAAACGCGGCCGTTTTGTCAGCTGTACCAAGAGCGGTGGCGTGTTACCTCCCTTGTCAATCACGACTTTCTTTTGGCCACTAGCGTCCTGTGCGCGTACTTGCAGCAGGTCCGTGGGGAGACGGCGACGGCAGGCGCCGAAGGAGGCACCAGCGTTGACACAATACGAGCATCCTTACAACGCTCATACGGCATATGGCTCAACTCAAGCAGCTCGTCCAAGGAGGCCCAAAAGGCCGTGAGCGCGTTGAGTGTCATTCTCGGGTCTCAGGACTCCATGGACACGAACACCAACAGCGAGACGGACATGTCGTTTGATCAGCTCCCCGCATCTCCCGGGACTAGCGTCAGCTTCTACCCCCAGAGTGAGTGATGCACATGGCGCCGCCCGTATCTTGAGGCTAACCTGCCAAAGTGTTTGGCGACTCGGCCGGCTTCAGAGTCCAATTCCCCGTGTTTGACTTGATAGGCCTGGGTAATAATGCGACTTCGCCAGCGGTGGCACCGCTCAGCAACTTTCAGGTCTCGACACCTGCCTCTAGTAGTGACTGGCAGATGTTGGATGGTGAGCTGCTTCCAGGCCGCTTCACGACATACGACGGACGCGACCCGACTGAGCGGAACTTAGCTCTGCAAAGACCCTGGAATGGGGCTTTCTATTAGCTTACGGCGATCCATAAGAAAGCCGGCGGCGACACATCAACGCCGCGCGAACCCCACACCCAGTCTGGGCGGGCCTACACAGTTGAGCCTTCCACAGACCAACGGCCCTTTCCATTCCGATGAAACGAACACGCAGAGCCCCAGGTCCGCGTCCGGACTTGGCTACGTCCCATATAGCCAAATTGCAGTAGTCATAGCTTGATCCTCCGGAGGGTCCCAAGCCTTTAGCGAAAGAATTATCAGATGGTGGGGCGTTTGCCTCCTCGCTGAACTATACGGGGCGGCCCGCACTGAGGCTTTTGAGGCAGACATGATCAGAAAATCTGTGTATCATCTAAGACGTGTATAAATCCAATCACACCGCCATGTACGCCGATGCGGGCGTCGAGTGGCTGTAGGCAGGATGAGTGCGTCAAAGCAATATGGACACCAAGTTTTTGTGACGGTGGTGCCACAATAACGTGCTCAGGCGTGCAACGGGGGTGCGAATGCTTGTTCATCCTTGTTACTGCTCATTCGCGCGTAATGCAGGAGACGGGGCAACAACGGCACACGCTCCCGTATCTGGGACGAGTGGAGAGGTCTGTGCGCGCTTTGCGCCCTCGTAAGCTGTTGCCTCGTCGCGTGCGAATTCAAAAGATCACATCCCGCAAACCACCCTCCCGTAGTCGTTGACCCTACACAGTAGCCTATAGTGAGTGAAAATCTCCTCTCCTTAAAGTCATCGCTTTCAATGCCGATGTTTGCCCATGTATTTGCTCGCGTCGCTCGCGCTCTAATTAACAGCTCATCACCTTCACCAACTTTAGGAATTTCGAGAAAGTGGTAAAAATTGCGAAATCTTTATCCCGTTCATCTCACTTTCACCTGAAATCCTACTCCTAGCCATCCTTAGGCACCGCACGCGTGCGGTAGGCTAATAATAGCAATAGAGACGCCTCAGAGGCCCCTTCTAGGGGCCTCTACAGCGACCCGCCCCGCAGACCCTAAGTCTGCGCGGCAGACTAACATCCAGCACCCCTCTAGGAAGCGCTAATAGACTAATATCTGCCCTCCTAGACGCCTTTCCTTTAGTAGAGGCGTGCCTATCCGCCTAAAAGCTACTATAGACATAGTAGCTAATACCCTTACCTCCCACCTTACGGCTGCGCGCAAGGCGGCAGAGACCTAAAAGAAAGTTATAATAGCTATAGCTAAAGCTATTAACTACTACGTTACTAATTTTAAGCGCCTAGAGGAGCTAGCGACTGCCTCTACCCTCCGTAACTACCTTATATAGACACTAAAAAATTTGGCTACGCCAAGCCCTTGTCTAAATGTAGCTAGAACTAGCTACGACTTAATAACTACCGCCTACACTACAGACAGCGACAGCGGCCTTGCCGCCTAGCCCTAGAGGACATGGGCAAGCGTAGCATCCGCCTCCTATAGAGATAGCGGATACACGACGACCATAGGTAGTAGCAGGAAATCCACAACTACGGATAAGTGGCAAACTACACCTAGACAGGTAATAGACCCACGGATTTTACTTATAGTCGCGGACCTGGCTAACCAGTTAGGCCAGACCTCTACCTTTACTATACAAACAGCTATCTGCGCCGCTATAAGGCTCGACCCTAGCGCTATCCCTACGGCCATAAGGACCCGCACTGGGTGGGCCATCACCCTGGCCTCTAATAACATACGATAGTAACTTATGGAACAGGAAAAGAAGGAATTAATAATAAGATCTATTAAAGCTAATAGCGCTAAGTTACCCACGCGATAGGTTAACTATACTATACCTAGAATACCTAGTAGCTATTGCTTGCTGCTAGGGGAAGACGTGCCCTACTCCCTTTAGATAATAGCGAATAAGGTTTACACGTAGATAAAATAATACCTTATAAACTATTATCCTTTTTAACACGGCCCTAATTAATTTAAACATACTACCTAGATAGTGTCCTTTAAAAAGCCTGTGGTGGCTTTCTGCCTCTTTAGTGCCAGCGACCTTTCCCGCGAGATAAGCAAGAAGCAAGCTATAGAACGCTATAACCCTAGCTACTAGGGCTACTATAACGCAGCACGCTGCACACGCACACCCTGCTACTATAACTATAAAAAGAAACCTAGTAAGCACGAAGGCCTAATAAGAGACGACTACGCTTATAAATAATAATGCCCTAACTATCGCGGCCTACACGCTATAGATAACCCTACCTGCCTAGTTAAACCTAGGCGAGTGAATAGCTATATTATTTAACTAACTTGCCGCGAACTAGCGACACTAAGACGCGCTAAATAAAAGGCCTTTAACTAGTTATATAATTTATACCCTTAACCTAAGCCTATCGCCTAGGGCCAGGGCACCTCCCCTAGCGGAGAAGACAATAACTAAACTAAGCCTGTATTAATAATACTAAGTTAGCCAAAGCAGGAACTGGTGACCCAAAGCCATCGTCCCCTAAGAGGACCTTGACGCTCGACCCTGTACCCCGACACTGCCTTACGACAAGCCGCTCTACGCCTATTAAACAGGCCTATGCGGTCCTCTGCGCCTACAAGCGGTAGCCTAAACCTTGCCGCGCTTTCTGCCAGAAGCGCGAGATAGGAAGAGCACACACAGTCCTCTTTATAGGAGGACTAGACTATAGACAAATTCTCAAGCTAATAAGGAACAACCGCCGCAGACCCACCCCACGCAGGGAGCCTAATATTAAAGTATACTAGATAAATATTAGCAAAAGTAGCCTAGTATATATAGCCGCCCTTAAAATTACTTTTAGGGAGGGCATCAACGTCATCTGCATGTAAGAGCTAGCTACCTGGCTAGGCACATGCACTTCGAACCACCCTGGCTATAACCTCTACCTACTAGTGGATGGCTAGGATAGCTAGGAGACCTGGGAGGTAGACCACCCTCAGGTCCTTATCTTTACCTATAAGGGAAACTAATTGAAAATCTGTCACAGTAGATAAGGGCCTAGTTTCAGCCCTGTTTCAGGACCCCTGCCTACCCCTGTGTCTAGTACTATATAGGCCCCTCCGGGACCCCCAATAAACCTCAGTAGACTCCTCCATTCCTCCCTTACAGTTATGAGCCCGGCTTACGCTTTAACGATAGTCTACTCCGATAGCATAATGCTATCGTGATTACCTACCTACGATCCTCTGCTGTCTCAAACGACTGAGTAGTACGATCTAACCTACGACCTGTGGCTGTCTTAGACGACTAAGTAGCCTACGACCCAGATACTCTGCGGAGCTTTAAGTAGTTGCAGCGGCCCGAGTGCCCTCCTAAGAACTCGATCTCTATAGCAGCAGCAGCGTAAAGCTGGCTCAAACGACTGAGCAGTATACGACACCCCTCTACTACCTCAGTTACCTAAGTAGCGTTTGATACCTGTGGCCACCGCCTGGCCTATTACCCTCGATCGATACGTTGGCTACGATTAGCAACGTCAATCTTGATACCCTCTACTACCTCAGTTACCTGAGTAGCGTTTAATACCTGTGGCCACCGCCTGGCCTATTACCCTCGATCGATACGTTGGCCACGATTAGCAACATTAATTTCGATCCTTCAATGTCTTAAACGTCAAAGCAGCACTTGATACTGTGGCAGGACGGAGTATTAAGTAGGATGGATAAGAGGAGGACTATAAGCATCTTTTATTAAGGCCTTACTTAGTTCATCTCCTCCAGCACTGCTTTCGGAGCTGGGGAGGTGTGTTACAGTGGATAAGGGCCTAGTTTTAGCCCTGTTTCAGGACCCCTGCCTACCCCTGTGTCTAGTACTATATAGGCCCCTCCGGGACCCCTAATAAACCTTAGTAGACTCCTCTATTCCTCCCTTACAAAATCACACCACGCACTCTATTCTATAACTAGGATATATAGTAAATTAACGTTAACGGAATCTTAATACTTAATGCCTACTAGGCGCCACAGACTACGCCTGTTCTTAACTATATTACCTACCTTACCCCGCCTAATAGATGCCTAGCTAGGGGCGACCTTAACGCTAAATATAACATGTTTAAACCTAGTATCACGACTACACATGGCGGCGCCAAACTAGCCTAATAGGCCATAAATAGTGGCATAGACTACATTAGAGAGCCTAGGGTCCCCACCCACCGTGCGGGATATGTTATAGACCTCTCCTTTTATAATATTCCCTTTGCTACTATAGCGGTACAAGCGGATATAAACTACGGCTTAGACTATAACACGCTAGTTACCACGATACCTAGTAAGGGACAAGAGCCGCTTAACTAGTTCTAATATAGGATCCCTACTACGAAGCTTTCGCTATTTATTAATGCTATTACTAATAGGATAAAGGGCACCCTTAGCTTAAACAGGCTATAGACTTGTAAGCACGTTAACAGGCGCGTTACTGCCCTAGAAGAAGTTTTTACAAACGCCCTAGAGATAGCAGGCAGGAAGAAAAGAGGGACAGGCTATTTGGCGCCGTGGTAGACGAACGCCTGTAAACAAGCTTACCAGGCATACTTAAACTTACTAGATAGCCATACTAAGCGGGGCCCCTTTAAGGAGACGCGCACCTTCTTAGTAATAGTCCGTAAAATAAAAAAGAAATACTAGTAACACACTATAGATAACGCGGTAAACAACTAAGAACTTTTCTAAATTATTAACTAGCATAAGCTAGAACCTACTAGGACCTAGGCGCTAATGGTCTTTAGAGGCGTAAAGGCGACTAAGGACAAGGACAAGACTAAGATACTTTAATAAGCACTACTTTATAAATTTACGCTAAAGGATAACCTGCCAGAACTGCCCTCCCCACAAGAGAACCCTATAATCCCTTAGGATATATATCTGTCTATTAAAGAGATAGAGCGCTGCGTGATTAGGGTCTCTAGCACCTTACCAGGCGTAGATAGTATAACTATTTAGCTGCTTATAGCATGCTAGAACCACATTAGATAGTACGTTTGCGACATCTACCGCGACCTACTTAAGCTTAATTACTACCCCGCCGCCTAGAAGGACGGAGAGATCGTGTTTATTAGGAAGCATGGTAAGAAGGACTACACGGTTCTAGGCTCTATGAGACCCCTCGCCATGCTACTCTGCCTTAGCAAAGGATTTAAAAGGATTATCGCCTGGCGCATAGCCCACTTAGCTGTGCTACATAGCGTACTAAGCCCCTAACATGGAGGGGCTCTACTAAAAAGGTTAGCTATGGATTTAATTGCCGCCTTTACCTATAACGTGGAACTGGCCTTCAGCAAAGGCCAGCACGTTACTATAGTTACTATAGACGTGCTTAGGGCCTTTAACGCCCTCCTTATTAACTACCTGCTACACTAAATAAAAGGATAAGACTAGCACTAAAAAGTGCTCGTGCTTACGCGCAATATTCTTACGAACCAACATATACTTATCTACCACGGCCAACACTAATTTGGCCGCCACCTAGTGGCCTGCGGCACCCCACAGGGCTCGCCCCTCTTACTAGTTATCTATATGCTGTACCTGGCGGAACTTCTCCTCCAGGACACCACGCTGCGATTTAGATATGCTAATAATATTTGCCTATATAGAGCCACTCACAGCCTAGACTATAACGTTAAATAAATCGCGGAAGATGTCCGTAATATTATTAAATATAGCGTGGATAATAAAATTACTTTCTTACTAAATAAGCTTAAAATAATATATCTTATACGGTAGAAAGGAGACTACGCGCCTCCCTGTATTATTAACAAAAACCTTACTATATACCCTATTTTCCTTAAGAGTGGGAATAGGGCCCTGCGCTAGCTAGGCGTATAGTTTAATAAGAAGCTAATCTTTAAGGCCTACGTTGCGACTCGCGCCGCCAAGATAAGAGTTATTATATACTATATTTGTAGCTTGGCTTGGATTAAACACGGCCCCCTACTAGGATCCCTCTATAAGGCGGTGATTGCCTGCGTCCTCCCACGGCTCCTTTACGGTGCGGAAGCCTGGTATGGAGGCAGAACCAAGCCCTCTAGAATTATGTGCCAATTAAGAAGCGCTAAGGTAAGCACCTAACTAGGCTAGCATATTAACGCACTTAATAAAGTCCTTAAGCAGGTATATAGAGCTATCGCGCCAGCCTATTAGACTATATCTACTATTACTATCTTCCAGGACGCAGGACTCCCCTTAGCAATAGTAGTACTTAAAATATGTAAGTTTCGCTTTACAGCACACTTGCTAATAGTTAATAATAAATACTCGTTAACTACTAGGACCCTCTTACCTATAGTTAGAAGAGGCTAAGGCGCAGGCCTCTTATAAAGAGCCCGCTTAAAGGTATAATAACTCGCATAGATCTTTAACCCGGTACCTTAACTAGATTTCCGTACCCCCTACTACTCCCCTGGGAGCCGCACCAACCCTATAGACCAGGCAGCCAAGAAGGACGCCGCCTATCTCTTTAAGGAGTAGTAGGCTCTCCTCTTACTAATCGCTATTACTGTCTTCTTAGATGGCTCTGAACAATAGATTGACAGCGTTAAACACGTTACGTATGGCTACGCTGTATACAAAGGATAGGCCCTTATCCTATAAAGTAATAGCTCTCTTAACCCTAGGTCCTATGTTTTTAACGCCGAAGCTATTAGCGCTTAGCGGGGACTTGCCTACACGCTTATTACGCCTACCTACTGGCTAAGACGTATATATATGTGCATTAACAGCACTTTTGTTATATAGTGCATAAAAGGCAACCTGTCCCCCTCTTCGTAATAGGCGTTCGTCAGGTGCCAGGAGACAATAGAGAACCTAGACATCACTATTTAGTGGGCCCTAGGTTACTGCGAAATAGAAGGGAATAAATTAGCAGACTAGCTAGCCGACGACGCGGCAAAGTCTCCCCAACCTCTATATAGCATGGCAGCTAAGCCTATAGTCTTAGGCCTTAATTTAGACGTACGCGCCCACACGAGGAGCGCTAAGATGGACTAGTGGCGCGCCTGCTCACCTAAGTTATCTAAATAGTACATGCAGTGGGACCTCACTTACCGCCCTATAAAATAGCTAAAGGAGCTTACCCTCTAACGTCTAACGCTTACTAAGCTCCTGTCCATGCGCACTCGCCACGGACACTACGCCTAGTACTATAAGAAATTTAGGTATAAAGACGCTGTTACGAAATGCCCCTACGGCGTAGACCTAGCGCCTGACCACATTATACACTGCCCACGATTAGTTTAAAAGTTTAGTTACTAGCCAAAGCGGCCAGCGTGCCCCCCTAACACCACCAGGGAAGGCGTGGAATACCTAAAGGCACTAGAGCTAAATGATTTCTAACTTCTACTTAAGCTTATAAAAGATTAAGCTGCTCCTACTCTACTCTTATTATTAGACTACATGTATAATAGATAAACCCAGACACCTCAGCCTATAGGCAAGAAGACAAGGATTTAGCCCCCGCATGGAGGGGGGCGGACTCTTACGAGCCGCTGCAAGAGACGGTAATAGCTTTATAGCAAGAAACGCCTTCACTACTTTGGCTGGCCCCAAAGCAGCTGCTCGGCGCGTCCCCATGCCCCATGGGAGGCTTGAACTTTACGTTCCTGGACGATAATTAATACTACTACTACTACTACTACTCTAATTAACAGCTCTGTCAGCTTGCCCTTCTCCGTGCTTCAGCCCACAGGGCTATTCTCGCCACATTAATCGACTAAACGCTATCTAAGAACACACCACTCAGTATGGATCCTGAAGCGAGAGTAAAGCGGCAACGCGTGTTCCTGGCATATCGCAAAATATTTGTCGGCAAACTGGCCCGCATTTGCAAGAGAAAAGCTATACGTACTATTGTCCAAAAGCACGGCTGGTTATCTTACCAGAAATATGTTGGCATTTCTGAGATAAACGACGTGGTTCGAATACTAAGAGCTCTCCTGACCAACCGCATCTTCGAGTCAGAAGAGCTCGCGAGTAAAGAGTTTCCAAATCTTGAGCCTCCTCAAAACGGCCAAGTAGTAAAGCGAGATGAGGCTAGGAACGTAGCAGGTGAAGGGCTAATCGAGATAAAACAAGAGGAGGCAAGTAATGGCGCAGAAACAATACCCCATGATGGTACGCCCTCCAGATCCTCACAAACGATGAACAAGCAATCTTACGTACCTGTGTAGATACTATAGCTCTACAACTTCCCCGGTTCCCCTTTAACACCCAGCATCGTATTCTATCTATTATCCAACGCTTGCTTGAAGAGTCCTGCTTTCGTTTTACAGAAAAATGGCTCCCGTTCGTACTGGAAAGATGCGGCTGGACTTGTGCGGCTGCGGGAGAGCTTACGAAGTGGCTCAGTATTCTCAAGAAGCATATAAATGATCTACCGCACGATTGCTTAGGTACAGAAGGACAAGCCTCGCTCAAAAGTACTACGCCCACCGTTGCTCAACTACGTCATACTGTAGTGCACCGCCTACACCTTACTTTGGATCAATTTCTGGGCCAGATCCGTTGTGCACGTATACTAGGAGAAATTTTAAAGGATGTTGAAAATATCTCCAAGTTGCAGGCGCTACACGTCCAGGTGGAACTACACGCCCGGGAGATGAGGCAAAATCAATAAACAATGCAGCGAGAGGTGGATAGTGCACTTCTTCAGATACAATGGGAAAGAGAGGCGCTTATTCAAAGAGAGCAGCGACTCCAGTCATATGTTGCGCGACAAAAGACCAACATTCCAGCCGCAGCAGGTCAGTCGCTAGATGAGTCTATCAACGTGCTACTCACTACTTGTAAGCTGGGCATGGTAGAGGAAGAGCATATCATGTCCAGGCACAACGAAAATGCCATGGATAATAACTATGGTGTAATGGTTGAAGAAGACGACATTGAGAGTGACGAAGATCGGCTACAATCAGAACTAGATTAAGAAGATGAAGGACGGCCGGCTGTGCGATAACGATGCGCGCAAGACAGTACGCTCGAGGACATGGGGTTTATTCCTACATCGCTTAACATTATTCTCAGATCACACATAGTCCTCAACCAGCGAAACAAACGGCGTTATAAACACTTTGCAGATGACCTTGCTATCTAAGACAATGCAAGCAGTGGAATCTGGGTTATATTGGTAAAGGTTGAGGCCTCTTGTAATCGTTATATCTACGCTGTGCGATTCGTTGTTAACACTACTTCCACTATCTACCGAGTCTATTCTGTGGTCACGCCATTGCGCTAACTGCCTTAGCAATCCTCCCTATATACTCTTCCCAGAGCTCTTCTTCACCTTCGTGCTCACTCCCTCTGTCGGCCCCATACCCATAGTCTAATATGCCAGCATAGAATTTAATTAGCTTAAAAATACCCTGAATAGACCGTGTAGACAAGTTTGTAAATTTTTCATCTGGGCCCAGGATCGCGATGTCCCTATCTTCAATAGTAGACGAGATGCAGGCGTAGTAGACTTTGTGCTCGTGGCCGATAACGGTCAGGGCGGGTTCAAGGAGGGCTGTAGGGGAAGAAGGTAGGGGAGCGATAGGATCCTCTATTGTCTGCTTATTCGCATCATATCCAACTCCTGAATCAGATGTAATGTCGGTTTCTAATACATTGGTTGTAGGGAGTGCCTTCCTTACCAACTCTATCTTCTTCCGCAAACTCGCCGCTATCTAAATGCTTATCTGCAGTTCTGCCTCCTTCTGGTCGCCATTCTCTGGTTTAACCTCTATCCCAGAAAAGAGGACGGACTGTGCCGTGAAATTGTCTGTAGTATGCGAAGCATGCGTTGACTGCACCTTGTCTAGTTGATTATAGAATGCTCGGAAATGCGGATCGAGGTAGGAGTACAAGAAACAAAAGTCGGTTTTGCGGAAGAGCGGGCGTTCCTTTGTCGGCGTCGAGGGGTCGGAAATGCGGGAGAGGTAGAGGGGGTTGATGGTCTGGGATTATCTAAAAGGTCAGCGACAAAAGCACATAAGAGGGAAGTGGGACATACACGCTCTCAGGCCGCCACTTATCTTTACTGTGTAGCTTGATGGCAAGCTTGATCAGGGGCCAGACGACGCCAAAGCACTATGCATTTTTATCATGTCCAAATTGCGTGCACAGGGTAGCGTCCCGGAATATGCTCTTCACTTGCTGTATAGTATAGGCGAGCGAGAAGTCTGCAAGTGTGCGCTTGTCGTCGTAGTCAAAGGCCTCTGGGTCGATAGGTTCTATGGAGAGGGACAGACGAAATTCTGGATCCTGTTCAATAGCCTTCTTCAAACCTGCTGGAATATAGGCACCCTTAACCATGTCGCCCAGTTGTCATCTCAACTTCCCAAGACGTATCTTGACCTTATCCGGTAGCGGCGGCGGCATGGTGATTGGTGAGAGCAAGATTGGTGGTCGTGCAGTTCGCAGCTGCGTAAGGTGGCGACTTGGACTCGTAGATCGCTTTGCACTAGCTGGCGCAGTAAGAACCGTGCGGTCAGAAACGTCGATGCTGCCTAATCGCGATGTGCTTTGCATGGACAAGTCGTCATTATTCTAGCGTCGTCTTTTGCCCGGACTGGACCCGCGGGAGCTGCTGTCCTCCCTGTCGCATGGCGAAGTGTCGCGCCGGCGCTTTAATAGGCGTGGAGTTCAGCCTGTCATGCCTACTTTCGCCCTCTGCCGGATGTGCACCGAAACATAGACGGGCCGTCCACGGTCACGTGTCAGACCCTATGTAGTACTAAAGTGCACCACCACGTCTCCTTAAGGATTCGTCTAATCTCTCCAAATACTATTCTTTGCGCTTCTAGCATCCACAATTGCCTACCACTTAGTGCCTTACATAGCCCTCTTTATGTTGAGCTTGGATCTATTAAGAGCTAAAATTCCCACGTTTAATTCTGCCTATGAATGTGCGGTAGTGGAAGCTATAAAGAGGAATGGCATTAATTCTAGAGAGCTGGTCTAAGAGACAGCTTTCTACCAGCTTGCATATATCTTATGGAGTCCGAGGCCTAGGTAGCTCCGTGGCATTCGAGGTGCTTATGAAGTCCGAGCCCTCTATATGTCTTACCGAACTTGGAACATCAACGTGATGCTTAACACGGCTATAACTATTACAATCAATGCCCAGAATATCCTTTTTAGGGAATCAATAAATGCTAGAGCATATTCCAATTGCTGACTTTAAGCACAAGATGTCCCTATTACGACTTGGAAGCCGGTAAGCGCCCTCTGGAACATCTACTTAGCCGGCACTAGCTTCTTCTACGCTTAGAAGAGATTGCCGAGACCGTATATGGTATTGAGTGCCGGAATGTATCTGTCGATATTTTCAATACCGAGTACTTCCTTATAGCCTTAAAGAGCCCGCATATACATCTTCTCTACCTCGCCCAGCTTGCCTTGGTCCACATAGAGCAAGCCTAGGTTGTTAATTATGTTGAGCGTTAATGTGTGCTTCAGTCCAAGTACCTCTTTACGGCCTTGTAGTGCCCACATGTACATCTTCTCTGCTTCGCTTCGCTTGCCTTGATTCGCGTAGAGTAAGCCTAGATTGTTGACCGTGTTAAGCGTTAACGTGTGGTTCGGTCCAAGTGCCTCTTCGTAGCCTTGCAGTGTCTACATGTATATCTTCTCTATCTTGCTTAGCTTGCCTTGGTTCGCGTAGAGGTTGCCTAGGTTGCTGACCGTGTTGAGCGTCGACGTGTGCTTTGGTCCAAGGGCCTCCTTAAAGCCTCGTAGAGCCTATATGTGCATCTCCTCTGCCTTGTCCAGCTTACTTTAGTCCGCGTAGAGCAGGCCCAGGTTGTTAACCGTAGAGAGCGTTAATGTGTGGTTTGGTTTAAGTGCCTCCTCGCGGCCTTATAGTGCCCGCATATACATCTTCTCTACCTCCCCTAGCTTGCCGTGGTCCGCATAGAACAAGCCCAGGGTGCCGAATGTGTCGAGTGTTAACGTGTACTTCGGTCCAAGTACTTCCTTATAGCCTTGTAGTGCCCGCATGTACATCCTCTCTGCCTCGCCCAGCTTGCCTTGGTCCGCGTAGAGTACGGCTAGATTGTTAACTGTGGTGAGCGTCAACGTGTGCTTTGGTCTAAGTGCCTCCTCAAAGCCTTGTAGAGCCTGTATGTGCATTTCCTCTGTCTTGTCCAGCTTGTCTTAGTCCGCGTAGAGCAGGCCCAGGTTGTTAACTGTAAAGAGTGTTAATGTGTGGTTCGGTCTAAGTGCCTTCTTATAGCCTTACAGCGCCTGTATGTACATCCTCTCTGCCTTACCTAGCTTGTCTTAGTTCTTGTAAAGTGCGCCTAGGTTATTAATTGTGCTGAGTGTTAATGTGTGCTTTAGTCTAAGTGCCTCCTCCTTGCTTTAAAGCGCCTGTATGTATATCTTCTCTATCTTGCCTAGCTTACCTTAGTCCGCGTAGAGTAGGCCCAGGTTGTTAATCGTGAACAGCGTTAATATATAGTTTGGTCTAAGTGCCTCCTCGAAGTCTTGTAGCACCTATATATATATCTTTTCTACTTTGGCCAGCTTGCCTTAGTTTATATAGAGTGTGCCTAGGTTATTAACCGTATTAAGTGTTAACGTGTGCTTTAGTCTAAGTGCCTCCTTATAGCCTTAAAGCGCCTGTATATATATCTCCTTTGCCTTGCCTAGCTTACCTTAGTTCGTGTAAAGGTTGTCTAGGTTATTAACTATAGTAAGTGTTAATGTGTGGTTTAGTCTAAGTGCCTCGTTGTAGCCTTGTAGCGCCTGTATGTATATTTTCTCTGCCTTCCCTAGCTTGTCTTGGTCCTTATAGAGGTTGCCCAGGTTATTAGCTATGTTAAGTGTTAATGTGTGCTTTGGTCTAAGTGCCTCCTTGTACCCTTACAGCGCCTGTATGTATATTTTTTCTGTGGGCGGGCAAATAAGGACAACAAGCTGTATTGCTATCTGCGAAAAGAAGAGTGAGGAGTCTGTCGAGGAAGAAAGGAGAGGGCGAGAGCTTTATCTTGAAGTAAGTGGTCCGTGCGCGTAGATGGAACCTTCTACACACACAACCTCTGACATAAGTCACGTGGCTACATTTTCCGCCTCACCCAACTTGTCTTGGTCCGTGTAGAGTATGGCCAGGTTATTAACTGTGCGAAGCGTTAATGTGTAGTTCGGTCTAAGTGCCTCTTTATAGCCTTATAGTGTCTGTATATATATTTTCTCTATTTTGCCTAGCTTGCCTTAGTCCGTGTAGAGTATGTCTAGCTTATAGATTGCGCCTAATACTCAGAGTTGCCAACAATCAATCAATCAAAAATTCGGGCTGAGATTGATTTGATTGATCGTCGAGGACCTCGAGTTACTAATTAATTAATTAATGGTTAATTTTAAGGCTTTTTGATTAATGATTAATTAATTAATTAATTGATCGAAAAATCGCGCTAAGATAAAATGTGTATAGCACAAGCTAGACAGGGTCATCCCACTGCGATACCTGATAGATATCGTGCATCTCGAGCTCTGAGAGCTCTACTGGGAGCTCGCCGTCCGGGGTCTCCTGGGGTAGAGAGTATCTAGCTCTTAGCCAACTCCGTACGCACGTGATTGTGGAGAGTATTTAAGGGCTTATTTTTTAACGTTTTGGCTCTATTATATTGCTAACCTTAGAAAATATTCTCTCACAGTAACAAGAGGACGCTAGGATCAAGAGGAGATTAATAGTAAACTAAGAAAGGCAGGGATATTAATTGCGGAGAAATACCTAATACCTAATAAGATCTATATAGTATGCGTGATCCTTAGGGACGCTAAGTTCGTTATGCTACTAATAATTAAACTTGTTAGTACTATTAATAAGTAGAGTAGAAGTTTTAGCTCTTAGAGGCTTAACGTGTAACTTAGCGTAGTTATTAATATTACTAACACGCTTTACTTGTTTACGCGTAAGAGAGATAATAGGGCAAGCGTCCTTTAATTTATATATAGCCTAGAGCTCTTAGAATTACTAATTAGCTTAATTAAGCTAAACTTTATACTCTCTAGTCCATGCGTTAACAAATTAGTACTTGTAGTAAAGGTAGAGGACTATAGAGGCGTAATAAATAGGCATCTTTTTAAGGAGCTTATAATACTTTAAGAGCTTTAAGTAGGCTATAGTTATATTAATTTTTAAGTAGTCCTTTAGAGCGTTAAGCTTATTAAAATTAATATCTTAAAAGCTCTTAACAAGCTACTTAAAGTAGGAGAGGAGGTACTTAAAAGTAGGGTATACCTCGTAGATTGCACTAAAATAGCTAGAGTTACTACGGCCTTTAAGTCTCTTTATAGCCTCCTTTAAGGGCTAGAGGACTTTAATATACTAACTAATTATAGCCTAATTAGCAGTAGTAAGGCTTTTTATAAGTATTTTATTAGCAGGAGCCCTACCGCGCGCGTAAGCTAAGGACTTATTCTATAGCGCCTTCTTTACCCTGTAATTAATAAGAGTATTAATTACGTGGTGGAGGAAGACTACTCTCTCTATAAAGTTAAGATAGCTATTTTAGCAAGTAATAACAGGCTTAATAGGTTTAAAGAGCTATAGAGGCTCTCCTATCTTGCGTGTTAAATATTAAAAGTCGTTAAAAAGGTTATATTACTAAGGCGTTAATATTAAGTATATAACGTCTATAAGGACTTTAATAGGGCCTTTTTCTCGCTACTCGCGTAGGTATTTCTCCTTAAGTCTAAACTATAAGGTGTTATTATTAAAGGCGTCTTTATTAGTTCTAAATATTACAGTTTGCCCTACTAAGTTAAGCGAGTAAGGTGAGCAGCGGAGGCGTTAGTCCTATAGGGCAAAGCTATAATAGGCGCCTAGCGCCTCGAGGGCTATATTATTATTTATCGCATTATTAAGTATAAAGTACCTAACTAAGCTACTATTAATACTAAAGGCCTATAGCGTTTTAATAATAACTATAGCGACTTTCTCGCCTATATGCGCACTACTAAGTTAAGGAAGGGCAAGAGGCAGGTCGTAGAGCTTGCTACGACTATTAACGTAGTAAGCGACAAGCCTATAAAACGCACTCTTACTACCTTTTATAGACTAGCTATTAAAGCTAATATAGATTTTGCTAAGGGCGCGAGCGAGCTTAGTTTATATATAAGGCTATAAATTTGCGTATAACTTTAACAGGAAGGCAGTAATAGTTATATAGCTCTAAAAAGTAGCTAGCTTAGCCTCTAGGTTAGCGGCGCGTAAAAGCTCTTAAAAGGATAGCGTCTTTACTTCGCGTAG
The DNA here is from genome assembly GCA_010015655.1 of Bimuria novae-zelandiae CBS 107.79. Lineage (NCBI taxonomy): Eukaryota > Fungi > Ascomycota > Dothideomycetes > Pleosporales > Didymosphaeriaceae > Bimuria > Bimuria novae-zelandiae. The sequence goes on from ML976681.1 coordinate 75,754, forward strand.
TAAGTAATTATTTTTAGTAAGCTAGCTAACTAGAGTAAGTTAAAAACGCTATTAATTAAAGTTTCCTAAGGCGTTAGATACCTCTTATAGCACGCTAACGCTAGCGCTTATAAGGCTAGCAAGAGTACGCTGCCCTAACTCTAATAAAGTTAACTATTTGCCCGGGCGAAAGTGCTTATGGCCTGGCCATCTCTGCTCTACATGGTTTCATGCCAACGATATAGAGCTTGTCGTCTCTTTAATAAATTAATTACTAGGTACTTTGTGTATATAGTAATAGTAGTAGACGAGAAATATACGCTGCATATTTACCTGGAGAGCAACGCAATACCCGTAATTATAAAGCGAGGACTTCTTAAACCTCTACGTACGCAGAGGCTTTATATACTATAGTAACCTTGCCTAGTTAATGCTATTAAAGTTATTAGTAAACTAAGCGTTAAATTCGAGTCTAGGGCTGTTAGAGCTAGGTAAAGAGGCAACTAAAGGAGCAGTAGTAGTCCTACTTAACGTAGCTTAAGAGGACGGCGTTAGTGTCTTTAGTAGCTTATAAGAAGGCGTTAATACGTTTAAAAGCCTTAAAAGCGTGTTAATTAAGAGTAAAGACTCTGCGTTAAAAGCTATAGTATTAAGGTCCCGGAGCTTAGTCTTAAAGCTCTAGCTACCCTAAGTTACTAGCGGGTCCTGTATACTCTATAAGCTAGGCGCGACAATTAGTGACGCTACTAGCCTTTTTACTATACTTAAAAAGCTCCTTTTACTTTTATTTTGTAAACCTAAGGCTATTATATACGTGTAAGAGAGGGTGCGAGAGAGTGTGGGAGGAGGGTAAGAGAGAGTATTAATAGAGAGGGCAGACGCGCTAAAATTAGGGTGTTAAGCTAGCTAATTACTTGATTAGGAAATTACTAAAAACACTAAATAACTAACACTAATAATACGTATAATTAACTATACTTATTAATATTACTACTTTAAAAGGCCTTCTCAGCGTTAAATACGGCGTAAAAATAGATTAAAAGAATCAATCAATCAATCAAAAAAATAGGAAAAAACTGAACTGATTAATTATGGAGAGAGAGAGATTGATTTGATTGATAGGATCAATTTGAGCAAAAATACTAATTGATTGATAGATTGATTGATTGTTGGCAACTCTGCAAGTTACTTCCATCAACTTACCAGCATTACAGTCGCGAATAAAAAGCGTCTGTATATCGCTTTGTATCCAAGTGGAGTTGTTCACAATGAGGAACGGAGGTGCCTGAACTGTCGCTTCGTTTGATGAAATAAGCTCACGTGCTTAGATATCATTGGGCTTTTCTCATTGGACCAAAAACAGAGAGCAGTGACACCCCGGGTGTTCGTTATCATGTGAAAAACCAGCCAATTAGCGGATGGACGTATGAAGAGAAGAGCGTCAGCGATGTCCGGTCAACGAATACATTACTTGCCCGTATTGTCATTGCGAAGGTGCAGGATGAACAGCGCCTGATCGGGCTTCTCCGAGGCCTTCCTATAATCAATGGGGATCCAAATTGGAGATGTCGTACTTGGATCGGTCAGGCTCTAGCAGCCATTGCGAAAGACGGGCAGTGCGTTGGATCATCTCAATTAGACTGGACAGCCATTGAGGCATTTGCAAGGCAGTACGTGGCCCAGAAGACTGCTGCGGGAAGGTATACGAGAGCAGAGGATATGTTGAAACCTAAACCAACTTATGATTTGCTGGAACAGAGGGAAACTGTGCCTTAAAGGGAAGCTATAGTTACAGCGTTTCACCATTCGCCCCACCATTTGTTACGCACTCTCTCCATTTCAAATTCTTCAGGGTAATCGCCAAGCAAGGAATGGAGAATGCTCTGCCATTCAGTTCTAGTCTGATTTCCAAACCACGCAGTGGTGCATTCCCAATAGTGAGGGTACCACCCTGAGAACTCCCAGTCAATAATACCGACTACCTTATCCGCGGAAACAAGTATGTTGAACGGATTCAAGTCGCAATGCGTGAAAACTGGTGATGGCCATTGGCCCTCCTGTTTCGCAATCATGTTTCTGATTTCATCCGCCTCTTCGATAGTAACATGGTCGCCGATTTGTGTTGACTTTAGATTGTTCCGTAGCCATCGATGAAAGTCTTGAATCGTTTGAAAAGGTCCAAAGCGCGGAGTTCCATGTGGAAGCCGAGAGTCGTACAAAGAACCACCAACGCAACTTTCCACTCCCGTACTAGGTGGAGGCTGCAAAGCCCGAAGTTCCTGTATCATGACCTTAAGCTGCGCGATGATTTTTTCCCGGGAGTCCTGGGATAGGTTCTTCCATGCACTTGCCAAAGGCTCGCCTTTAATTCGTTCCATGACGATGTGGGCTCGGTTCTTGTAGAGGAAGGAGCAATAGATTTTAGGAACAGGGATCGATGTTTGCTGAGCAATATAGCACATCGTAGCAGCTTCTGTTAGGTGAATCGAAAGACCAGTTTTGAGGATTTTCGCTTTTGATATCGGTATACAATGTCCATCTCGTTTATAAAACCGAGCCGTAGTATGGAGAGCTAAACGGGCTAAGGTACGTCGGATAAAGGTATTGTTAATCGCAAGATGTTCGCTACGATCATGTTGCGTCTTGTAATCATTGGCAGGATTGGTGTAAGAATGTGGCATGGCAGGAAAGTATGTCGTGGTAAAAGCAGCTCGCAGAACGCAACCGTGTCCGCACCTGTGCCCGCACCCACACCAGGTGGCGAGCTAATTCGTGATCGGTGTACGTAAGCAGCACTAGCCATCAACAACAGCCCCTCCATCTACAACAAAACTTCACCCTTACACTAATCACCTAAATCTCGTCCAATTCCTACGATAAGCAGCTCAATCGACGCGCCACGAACGCCCGAACGCTCTAAACCTAATATCTAATATACTACGCCTACGAAATTAGCCTACCTACACCGTTATAGCCACTAGGCGAATGGCGAGACTATTAACGACGTTAATAAGCTATTTTGAATCTCTAAGGCTACAGGTAGACGTTAGAGGCGTTAATAATGCAAGCTAGGTATAAAGATCGCGCAAAGGTGTACGCGTAAGCCTTTAGCTAAGCTTAATAGTAATAAGCTCGGAAGAGCTTTTTAAACGCCTATATAAGTTCTTAAATATATAGCAGAGCCTAAGGAGAATCTCTATAGTTAACGCCTGCTTACCTATTAAGCTAAAAAGTATAGCGTTAAGCTCTCTAAGCATTAGTTATAATACAACTTTAGTTAACAACTCGACGCTTACATATACATGGCGCCCTATAATAATCCTTTAATAGACGCCAACAAAGCTACGCGCGTATAGTATGGCTAGCAGAATAAGGATCTGCTTATTACAGGTTACTAGGATTAAGTTTTCTTTACTAACAAGGCTTATTTTAACCTATATAAGCGCCTCTAAAAGCCTCGTCAGCTGCGTCGACGCGGGCAGCAAAAACGATACAGAAAAGTCACTAATATGTAGCCTCGAAGCGCTCCTAGGGGTCAGGTTTTACACATGTACGCCTGCGTTAACTGGGACTTTAAATTAGAGCTCTACTTTTACAACGACGATAAAGAGATGCCTATAGTCGTTAAGCCTCCGCCAAAACCTCGCAAAAGGATATATAAGTCCTTTCAACAGTACGAAAAGCGCGTACAAGAATAGGAGGCTTATAAGCCTCCCAAAGTCGACGTAGATCCTCAGGGGAACTATATAACGCAAGCCTACTATACAGAGCATATACTACCTACGTATATTAAGATCCTTAATAACGCGCGCACTCGTAATCCTTATAAATATCTTATTCTATAAAAAGATAATAACCTATTATATAGTACAAAATTAAAACATAACGTTGCGCGTATATTTAAGATATCTTAAGGAGTGCGGCTCCTTATACACCTAGGGAGGTCACCAGATCTTAATCCTACAGAAGGATGCTGGCTTATCCTTAAAGAAAAGGCCAAAAGGCGTCTCCACAAGCCATGTGAAGGTGAGACGCCTTGGGATGGGACTACAAAACACCTTAAGGATATACTACGGCAAATATGGGATGAGATCTCTATTAATGAGATCAGGGAGCTTATTAAGGAGATGCCAGATCGCTGCTAAAGGCTTATAGAAACTGGCGGCGAGAAGATACGCTCACAACGCTGGTGAATATACTGTATATATCCTACATACTATAGAGATTCTGAGATCTTAACACCAAATCTGAGCTCTACGCGTCAGATTTAAGCTTTAAAATTAAGTATAGCCTTAAAATCAAGTCAATATGTGTCAAGAACCTCAGAATTTCGACTTTGTATGGTGATTACTATGGGAGAACAAAATTTGGCGGTTGTGCTTACATAAACCGATCACGAATTAGCTCGCCACCTGGTGCCCAAGCAACCGGCTTACTCAGCGAAACTAGTCAAGGAAAGGCTCTAGTGGATCGGCTCGGTCCTGGCTCCAGCAAGACCTCGAGACCTAACACTAACGCTAAGGCAAAGTCAGGTTAGATTTTTGTTTCCACAGTCTCGCCAATAGAAGTCAGGTTTTACGCTCTCATTACGATGCGGACTAGCGTCAATCTACCGCTTTTTTTTTTCCATCTAGCGTTATGGTGAGTGCGTACAATTGATGCGCTTCATGTGTGAGCGGCGCTCCGAGGCTGCTTTGCCCGGCTTAGTATAAGGACTTCATTGCCCACAATGCGCAAGCTTGAGCCAAGCCTCTTTGCCTGACGTAGGCGTGCTCGTTCGGAGCAGCATACAGGTCAACAAAGCGAAGCATCAACTCCGATCAAGAGGAGAAAAGCCAACCATCCTAGCGAGACCCCACCAGCGTTTTAGGACAAACTATCTAAGATCTAGCTCACCAAGCGAGCACTGAGAGAACTAAGCTGTTCCAAGCGCATCTCGTACGCCGCAAAAGCAGTCAAGCACCGCAAGCGAACGAGGGAGAGTCAACCAACTCTGAAGCGACGACCCAAGGGTCCTGAAGGCCTGGAAAACATTCTCCAGACACGGCGGTCCAGATTGGCGTTCAGAGTGGTGCCGTATTAATTCATGATTGGCCAGCACACAAATATATAAAGGAAATTCAGACCCATGCTGTGGCGCATATTCAATGATGCTGGCTGGGCTTGGGTCCTGCTAGCCAGAGTGTCTGACAGAAAGAAACACAGTGCAGCCCGCTCTCAAGTATAAAGCTCATCCAAATTCCTTTTGCTATGGCCATAGTATCAGGCTAACCAGCTTCTCGAGAATATAAGCATGTCTCAGCAGCAACCACCCTACGCCACCTGCTCATTATACAACATAGGAAGTCTAATTAGGGTAACGACCATCACAACGAACACGCCTCCACGCCCTGCAGTCTTGAAGACACGATGCTTACGGCTAGCGGGTGCCGCTAGCCTACTGTAGTTAAGGATTGTTGCAGCTTACGTATCTGTTCCGAACTTCGAGCCAACGAAGGAGTGCCGACGTTTTTCCGGCCAGCCTCCCAGTCAGCGCATTGTCGCGCTTTCGTCCTTCCATCCTCTCTCTTCACAACTTCCCTTCTCACATTGTACTTCGTTTTGGTTTACCTATGCTTTCGCCGACATACTTAGTCCTACGAGAATTCGCAAATGCGACATCGTCCGAGCAACCCAATCACGACCCACGCGTCTGCCAGCGATGATTCTGTCTCGATCGGAAACACTCCGATCTAAACCGATAGGAGATGGATTGAATAGCGTTTGCGATTCATTCAATTCGATATGCGAAGATCTAGGGATACCAACTTCCCCGCAAGCGTTAGACCAAATGGGAAATGAAGGTAACACTGCGCGTCTATAACAAGGTGCGTTTCTAACGCACTCTTAGACACCCAGAACCTGTCGCTTGCTCTCGTCTCAGCTCTTCAGATCCTTCCTGCCGCTCGTCTTCTGCGCTCGAAAACTGGGAATAGTCTCTTCAGTCACCTCTCGAAACTTAACTCCGCAATCAGCTCTGACGACTTTGATATAGAACGAATACGGCCTCTGTGGAACGCGGTTCTTAACAAGGAATCTGACGATGTTATTTGGAATAAAGCCGAAGCCGTTATCACCGAATCGACCCCCCCGCCTCGTCCACCGTCATCCTTTCAGCAAACACCATGGCTACGCAGCACGAGCAGCTTCGCAAACTCGACCGAACATCGCAAATACGTAGACGACGTGCTGAAGGAGGAGTTGGGGCCGACGTACGTCGGGATCCCTGGTTTCTTCGAAGCCTTTTTCGGCGAAATCGCGGGCCTCAAGCTGGCAGCGCAGGCAGTGTTCGAAAGGTGCAAAGCAGGGGATAATCCGCTCTACCGGGAGGAAAGCGGCTGGCAGGGCTGGCCCGAAGGAGCGAGGGAACGCGACGTCTTGCGCTGGTTCGCAGAGGTTACGGGCCAGTTCGTGGACTTGGCGGAAGAGCATCAGCCGGCCTCCAGGGCTCATCGGCGACCGCTGGCACAGCCGCACCAGCCCTTGCAAGGCTCCACGGCTGATCGTAAGCTGGATGTCGGCTTCGTGGACGACCCGAGCGCCGGCCTGCACTCCAAATGCCACTGGAAGCAGATCCTTGTACCCGGAGAACTCAAGAGCAACCCATCCGCCGACAAAGCCTCCAAAGCATGGCTAGACCTAGGGCGATATGCGAGGGAGGTGCTGGCCGCTCAAGACAGCCGCCGCTTCGTCCTTGGCTTTACTCTCTGCGGATCGCTCATGCGGCTGTGGGAGTTCGACCGACTGGGGGGCATCGCGTCCGAGCAGTTCGATATCAATGGAGACGGGCTACAATTCGTATCTGTGGTACTCGGGTTCCTCTGGCTGAATGAGAAGCAGCTTGGATTCGACCCTTCCTTTATTACGGCCGGAGACGGTCGGTACATCGAGATCGAACGAAACAATCGGAAGGAACGTCTCATCATCGATGAGGTCATGAAACGAGCGCCCTGCGTCGCCGGCCGAGCCACAACCTGCTGGAAAGCCCATCGCGAGGGAGACGATTCGCGAATACCCCTCGTCATCAAAGACTCGTGGCAGTTTCCGGAGCGTGAGGAGGAGGGCGAGCTGCTGCGCGAGGCGACCGACAATGGTGTGGTCAATGTCGCGAGATACTATCACCATGAAACGGTCTGTGTGGGCGGCCAGGATGACGATGTCCGCGGAAACGTACGACGTGGCCTGGACATAACAAAAGCGACAAACTATAGGCCGGAAAGCTCGATGCCGCCTCCAAGCACGGCTGGGCGTCGCGTCTCGCGGATAAGCCGGAGCAGCAGCGTCGTCGGGCGCAAGCGGTCCTCCAGTTGCACCGGCGCACCGTTGCCGCCTACTAAGCGAACCTGTTCGAGCTCTCCAACAAAGGGTGGAAGGGTGACAGCAAATCGGCTGCATCGTCGCGTTATCGTCCGTGACTATGGGAAGGCCATCTACAAAGCAAGCTCCCGGAGTAGTCTTCTTGCTGCGTTAGAAGGCTGCATCGAAGGATACGAGTCGTTGCACACACGAGCTGGTGTGCTACAATGCGATATCTCACCGAACAACCTCATGATGAATGAAGAAGATGACAACCAATCCTGGCGCTCGTTCCTGATCGACCTCGACCTTGCTATTAAGGAGCAGCGGGAGAAATCTTCTGGGGCACGGGGGAAGACCGGAACACGAGCATTCATGGCGATCGGGGTGCTTCTAGACGACGAACTGCATTCCTTCATGCACGATCTGGAATCGTTCTTCTGGGTGCTATTCTGGACATGCATTCACTATGACGGGCCGGGCAGAGATGTCGGGGCAACGGAGTTTGAGTGTTGGAATTACGAGAGTGATCGGAAGCTGGCTAAGCTGAAGTTTGGTACCATTGGCGACGAAAGGGATTTTCTCAGGACTGCAGAGGAGAACTTCACGCCATATTATCAGTCACTGATCCCGTGCGTTAATAGATTACGAAGAAAGGTGTTTCCGAATGGTGGGAGGTGGAGGGATCCGAACCCGAAGCTGTACATCGAGATGAAGGAGATACTTCAGGCAGCACGGGATGATTTGAAGGAATTAGAGCAATAAGGAGATATATCATAAGGCACCACGCCCATGAAGACACTTCTATGAGTCTCCTGGGTGTACCAGATACGCTCTCGTAGAGGGACCTAAACGCCTAAGATGCGTCCGCATCGGCTAGCTGGATAAGGCCAGTTTCAGGTCATCGCCTCTGCCCGTTGCATTGGTAAGGGTCTTCTGTCACCTTCTAGTCACCTGCATATCTAGCCTGATGAGAGCGGCATGGATCGATGCTGTTGAGAAGGGAGTCGATCGGTGAGAGACCCACTGCACTGTAGGCAGTGTGGCCCCGTCTCGAGCCTCAACTCATTAACGCTGGCTCTTTGTCTTAGACAACCATTATGATTCGCTATATACCCAAAATGAAGCAAATACCAAAAGAGTAGTCCCAAAGTTCTATCATCCGCATATAGCTCGATCCTTCCCAATAACATGTCCAATAAATGAAGGCCATGAGCATCCTACAGCCAACAGCCTTCAAGTAGGCCCTCTATCGTTCTCAGAATCGCTGAACTCGCGCCAAAATGCTCGGTTCTCTTCAGAGGTCATTCGTCTCAACGACCCTCCATATCTTAGAGCTCGGTGGCCGTGATTGTCAGGGCGTCCATTCGCAGCCCTGGTAGAATTAGGATCGTTGTCGGCCAGAGGAATAAGACGGCGACGCCTTGTTGTATTTGTGAGGTTTGCTTGGCTGCCTGCTGTGGTGTCTTCACCTGAAGCGCTGCTGGTCTCGTCTTCGGGATATTGACTAAAAGTTTCAAGCACGGCGAGCATGCCGTTGGTTGGTGTCCCCAGTTGCAAGCCGCTTCCATCGACCGAAGCTACGTCGCCCAGACTATCTTGCGCTCGTGCGTTGCCATTCTCGACATTCCCAGTCGGAAGAGGAGTTTCCGGGCGACGCACGGGATCGGAAGCGTGACCAGAAAGTGCTGCCGTCCACGCGTCTTGCCATTGTTCTTGTGTTGCGGGATCCGCTTGCGGTAAGAAATCGCCTAAGCGAGTCGGGCGCTCTTCTCTCAGCGTGCTGTCAGAGATATTCCTCCCATCTTGACGGTTATGATTGGGAACACTTCCATTGGTAACCGTATGGGTAGCTGGAGTATTATTGCCGAAGGGAGTAACATTGAAAACGCCAAGATTGCTAGAATCGTCCGCTTGCGGATTAAAGTGATTCGTTTGAGGAGCACCTAATAAAGCCGGATTTTCCGTAACAGTGAGTACAGGGGGTTCAGAGGAATTGGTGTGGAAGTTGTCGAAGCCGTTGCGCGAATAGGTCCAGAATTCGGACATACATGCTGAGGGTTCATTATTCTGGGAACGGATAGCCTCCTCTAATAGTGGACTCTCGTCGGCAGACCAATCGCGTAAATGATTGTTTAAGTTCGTCGGAGTAGGTTGATCATACGAAGCAATATTGGACGCTTCTGCTCGGTAATCGCGTCTATCGCCCTCTGCGTTGTCATGGGGGGTGTTGTTTAGGGTACGGCTGTTCGAAGTATCGGCGGATACCATGGACGCTGAGGGAGTGCTGTCCCGACCTTGGCCATTGACGTCTTCTCCCCTACTCATAAGATTGACTAGATAATGTGGCTCCTGCAGGTTACCTGAGGTACCATTTTGGTGTGCGGTTTCGGGCTGCTGTGGGGAAAGTGCTCTGGCCTGTCTGGTCCGAAGGGTCCGTGACGCTGTAGAAATCTTCTAAGCCTAGCTCCATTCGGTCTCTTTCTGTCATTTCTAGCAAAATAGACCTCGCAGGAGTCGAAGGCTCCCGGGCTCCATTGCCATGATTGACTTCTCCGTTCCCGGTTAGGGAAGCATAACCCTGCTGGCTTGTTGGGTTGGACGTCTCTGAGCAGCGCGTCCAACAGTACGTAGTACGTACTGTTCGACCTCGCTACGGTTACGCTACGGTTGCTAGCTAATACGGTACGTACGCTACGGTTCGAAAGCCAGTACGGTATTGATAGTACGGCCGTAATATTTCCTAATTAGGAAAGTCCTGTGAATAGAGGTCTTCGGGAGCGTCGACGTCCAGATCCTCCATGCTAGCAGCGTCGTCCTCGGCAACCTCTGCCTCCTGTTTCTCCTTGTTATTTATATAGCTAGTCAGGTCCTTGAGGTAACTTGGCACGACGTTTCTCCTCAGCCAGTTCTTCTGTAGTTGACAGGCCTCAATCGTCTCTGGCGATAGTGAATTGCGATCGCACG
>ML976681.1:87724-99865 GCA_010015655.1 Bimuria novae-zelandiae CBS 107.79
GCAGATCCGTTCGATTCCATGTCAGCAAGCCTCTGCTGCCCGGCGACGTCGCCATCGCGAAGCTCAGATCATGAAGGATTACCCAGTCAATATACGCCTTTGACAGCTCTAGTTCTTGCCATGGCGTATGAGAAACTCCAGATCCGGCGCCCGCAGCTCTCTTAAACGGATCTGACAAGAGGCCAGAAGTGGGCGGCATGAGACCTCTGTCTGGGTTGATAAAATGCGCCTTCTTGAGATGGACGGCAATATGAGCGGTACCAGACTTGATATCGAAGAGGCAGGCGGCTGTTCTCTCTCTATGGCATTTCTCACATATAAAGAACGTCCTTCTGCTAATCATATCGTCCTCCAGGAAGCTCAACTCTGCGCCGTATCGCCATATTGATGCTGCTTTGCGGCCGCCCAGAGACTTGGATTTATGCCGCACGCGGTATCCTATACGATTGGCGACAAGGTGCGTCTTGCCGTGCCATAGATTGGCCCAATCAATATCGAACTCCCTGCCATTATTGCGGTCCGTAGGATACTCGTGGGGAGGATGGATGGACGGCGACGACGATCGCGAGGAGCTGGCTGATGAGAGAGCTCTCCGGGCGGCAGAGGCATGATACGGTATCGGTGTTGATAGCTGCGACGGCTGCAATACTTGAGACGATCGCGTATTATAAGAGGAGCTCATCCAGGAAGCAATTGACATGTTGAATTTAATAATAAACAAGATAAACGGGCTGACGATTGTATAGGGATGAGGGCGAAAAGTTAGTCAGGGGCCGAAGCTCCGCATTTGCTCTGTGAGGAGACATACTACACCCAAAACAGCTAGATCCATCAAATCCATCAAATCCGCCACCCAGAGCTCTACTCACGCCTCCTTCCTAATTAGGAACCGTACAGCCGTACTACGGGTCAAAATCTGGTACAGTACGGTGTACGGTACGGTGGGCGCCTCACTACGGTACGTACTGTCAAAAACCAACTACGGACCGTAGATTACGGACCGTAGTACGTACTGTTGGACGCGCTGAAGTCGTGCGATGCGACTGGACGCCAACCTTCCCTAGACACTATGGCTAGAAATCACACGAGCGGCCGTATACCTCTACAATTAAATACTAAACTACGCCAACCGATGGCAATCACCATACGAAGTATTCCTTACAATAGTAGCCTTCTAGAATAGTATTATTACCTAGCTAAAGAAACCTAATCAGGCTCACCTTAGGGCCTACGACTGTAAAGCCTTTGCCATGATTGACGACACAAAACGCGGCAAGAGCAAGCTCTAAAGGCTCGATCTAAAAGCATGGATTAGCTACCTAGTAGGCTATTAATTAATAAATATTTAAAGGATATAGATCCCCTCCCTCGCAAAGGTTATTAGTACTTATAATATTATTTTCGACGAACAATTAGTGTTCTTAGGCAAGATAAAAGACCTAATAGACAACCTTATGCACAGCACTTATAAAGAGATCGTAGCATGGACCTAATTAGTAGAGCTATCGCCCTTACCGCCGGAACAACAACACACAGAGTCTTTCTACGAGGATAAGCCAATAACAGACTCCCAAGAGGATAACGACACTCTAGAGTATAATTAAGGGAGGAAAGTTAACTATATCTACTTATTACTACTAGCGACACTACTACCTATCGCACTACTCGTATAATTAATAGCTAGTAATTATACTAAAATTTATAGTGAACTATCGCCTATAGTGTAATTACAGTTAAAATATTAACTTACTATGCTATAGGCAGCCACCTTCTTAGTAGGCACTAAAGCAGGAAGTGCAGGAATACACAAAGGTAAGCTACTTAATAAAGCGCAATTCAGACGCATGCTCGAAGCAGGCAAGAAGCTACACTAAAGCTCTCTATTAGAACCTCTATCTTATAGAACAAGAATAAAAGATTACCCACTATTTAAGATATAGAAGGATGCCGAGCAATTACACTTATAGAGCTATAAAGAGATAAAGTTATAGAGCGAGGTGCCCGTTGCCTAAGCGCGATTAGCAGGCCATTAAATTTTTAATTATATATAGGTCTACACCTACAAGCTTAATAAACACTACTACTTTTAGAAGTGTAAGGCTAGACTAGTAGTACGTAGAGATTAATAACAACATCTTACTACTTAAGATACCTACGCTGCTACACTTGCAGGATAATTCTTTCGCCTATTTATAGCTATAGTAGCTCGCTTTAATCTAAAGCTTAGCTAATACGACGTTACTAACGCTTTTGTCCACGCAAAGTTGGATAGAGAAATCTATATAAGAATGCTATAAGGATACACCTAATCTGGCACTATCCTATAGCTGCATAAGGCGCTGTATAGTCTGCGAATCTCTCTATTACTATAGTAATAAGAGTTCACCCAAGTGCTCCGAGACCTTGGCTTTACCGCCGTCCTACACGAGCCATGCTATATAATTAAAGACGGAATTATTATCTTCTTCTATATAGACGACCTTATTATCGCCTACGCAAAGGATCAGAAGCACACTACTAACGTAGTAATAAAATAGTTAAGTTTAAAATTCTCCCTTACTAGCGGAAAAGACCTATAGTAGTTTCTAGGAGTTAAAGTTATTAGAGACTATCCCCGCAGACTACTCTAGCTATCTTAAGCGTCTTATATAGATAAGATTAATCGCCTAGTTAACCGACGCGATATACGGCACGATACCCTAATAGTAGTAATTAAGCTACTCCCCTAAGAAGGACTTGCCTCGAAGGCAGAGATTAATTAATACTAGCGAAAGATAGGATTAATCCTCTATACTATAGTGACCACGCGCCCAGATATTGCTTTCGCAAGCTCCTAATTATCGCGATTCCTTGCTAATCTAAGTAACGAACATCACAACGCCACTAACTACGTACTACTATACCTATCCTCTACACGAATATTAGCACTACGCTTTAGAGGAGTAGACACCTATAAAGTCGCGAGCGACGCATTATTTATAGATAACACCCTTAACTACAAGAGCTCTTAAAGATATATTATTAAGCTATTTAGTGGACTTATCGCCTGGAAAGCAAACAAACAGAACACAGTTACCACATTAATAACTAAAGCTAAGCTACTAGCCCTATTACAAGTTGCTAAAGAAGCTATCTTTATAGCATGACTAATTACTAAGCTTAAGATTAAGCTCTTACTATTAATAATTACGATTAATTGCGATAATTAACAGACCATTTAACTTGTTACTAAAGAAATCGCTAAGCTATAGACAAAGTTAAGGCATGTTAACATCTATAATTATTAGCTTCGACAAGAAGTGGTACGCGGAGCTATTAAAGTCTAGTATTAATAATTAGAAGAAATAGCAGCAGATAGTCTTATAAAGGCTCTACTAGCTAGTAAATAGACCAAGTCTCTGGATAAACTAGGACTTAAGGACGTTGCAGGAAAGATTACTAACTAAAAGGTTAACCTGCACGAACTAGAATAAAGAATAGAAGCTTTTAAACTATAAGCAAAAGTGCAAATTAGCAAGTAACTTATATCTAGCTTAAGAATAAGCCTAAGCTAAGGGGGTGTGTTAGATTAGACAACCTACTATAAATTATAGTAAGTTATACTGTTGCCTATAGTATGAGTGCGACCCATCTACTGTCTCCTCACCTAAACTATCGCCCAGAGTGCGATAGGATAAAGAAGGGAGGCTGGCGCACTATTGCCCCTACACTATTCTATATAGTATAAGCGTGAAACATCGCTAGATAGACACCTTACGCACATCCACGGTTTCCACAATTAATTATTATATCTATCAACTCTCATTATCGCATTATCTTAAAGTGACAGAACACTATCAAATCTAACACTATCTATTATGGATATGAGGCTGGAGCACTCTCTCTTTTGTACTATTCTAAATAGGGCTAGCGCTGTAGCGGCACTTATTTAGAGCCTCGCACACATCTGCATTCTAGACACACATAGAACACGAATATTATTAATTAATTATTACATCTATTAAATTCTCATCATTGCATTATCTTAAAGTGACAGAACACTATTAAATCTAATAATTAAGAGTCTTATTACCTCCGCCAAGCTAATTACAATGGCCCTATTGACCCTTAAAGATCCTATAGTGATCCTGACCGACTACACGAACTACACACCGTGGCTGAACTAGCTAAAAATAAAATCCTAATTCCTAAAGGTCTGGAACATTATCAACCTAGCGCTGATAGATAAACCAAGACAGAAACCCGCAATGCCGATACCTCCCGCGATAGGCAACTACCAGCCAAGCACGGCGTATACGACTGCAAATCCAAACAATATGCTAATAATGCCCTCACATCTATCGACGGCAGGCGCGAAAGCATACAAAGACGATAGCGATTATTATAAAGGATAGCTAGAAATATACAAGATTATAGATCGCGAATACTAAGAGGAACAGGTTAGCCTAAACTAAGTAGTTACTATTATTAAATTAACAGTTTCTGCGCATCTCTAGAACAACTACTACCTTTTAGATTAATTAATTAGGTAGTGGATTAATAACCTTACGATTATAGTTAGGGTAGACCTGTAAGACAAATACAGATAATTAAGGGCAAGATACTAAGAAGCCCTTAAGCTAATAAGAATAGCTAGATTATAGGCTATATGGCTATCTGAGTACGATCATGCAGCCACAGAAGTAGAGACTAATTAGGTCCTAGAGCTTTAAAGGCTAGACTTAGTTAAAGAAGACTTTATAAAGGCAGTTGTCCATGTCGTACCTATGTAGGTAACGACCTTCTAGCAATATGGAAGCAAGGATATAGCTGTCTTACGAAAGCACACAATAAAACTTTTCTAAGACTACATAATCCTATAGCACCCGATCGAGGGCAAATAAAAGGGCGCTTTTACTACTACAGGTTTATCTCTCGCTAACAGTAGTGAATTCACCTAGGCCACAGACAGGGACGCCTCTCTTGTGGATAAAGTAGCAATATTAAAACATTAGGGTAGATCTTGTAAACAACGAAATAATAGTTAACGTACTAGAGCCAAGCGGTCCGCGATTATAGATAATAAGCTAGTGATAGCTAGTGGCCTTAAGTGCCCTACTTATGAACAACGCTATAGTCTACAAGACTGCTTCTACGCTTTCCTAGATAAATAACCAGAATAGTTCAGGCCAAAGCCAAGCATAGTTGCCCTAATTAAGTTTAGGCTAGAGAATGACCCTGCGCTTTAAGAAAGCCTAAAGATAATAAAGAGGGCTAGATTACAGGCACCTATAATTAAATTATCGCATACTCCTACTCTAACTCAAATTACTAAGGCTAATAATAAGTGACTAGATAGACGCAAGATTACTAAAATCCTAGTAAGCTTTAACGCCGCATCTTTCTACACTAAATTAAATATATACCTATTGCGATGCTTAGCCATACTTAATTTAGGCATAACCTGCCATATCTTTAATAACATTAATTACTTTATCTTATACCAGCCACCGGCGCTAGGAGACTTTATATAGGCAGGGAATATACAAATATAGATTAAAGGATACGAGAGCGTCTATCTTAACATATAGAGTATAAGCGGCAATTAAATAATACGGCTAGATAATATAGCCTATTACCCTAATTTGCTCTGCAATCTTGTATCGTTCTAATTACTCTAGAGGCAAGGCGTTTAGTGGGACACAAGGACAGACCTAATAACTCTAAAGAGAAGAGATAATACTGTGCTGGTAGAACTCTAAGAATTGCATAGATAATAGGTGTTAGAACACAGAACAAGGCTAGCAGGTAGTATTCCTACTAATACTACGCACGCTACTCACAAGACTAATACACGCACTAAATAAAGACCGTAGAAGGCAAACGCATAGACCTGGTACTAGCGATTAGGCTATCTAGGCCCTTAGGCCCTTAAACACCTCGTGCAGTAATCTAAGGGGGTAAAGATTAAAGGTCTCCCTACGGTAAAATGTAACGCCTGTGGCAAAGCAAAACTAAAACGGCAAATACGCCGGCAAGCCAGGGAGCGAACTGAAGGCCCTGGCGAGCGAGTCGTAATAGACTTTCACGACTATAAAGCAGACAGCTCAACAAGAGAGAAGAGCTAAATACTAATTACTAATTAATTCTCTAGCTTCGCATAGGACTTCTACTTTAAGGATAACTACCTAGCACGGTTAATTATTAAATTACTTAGCACTTTTGTACGGTTTATAGAAGTACAATACAACGTTATAGTAAAAGTAATTAAATCTAATAATAAGATTTTCTCTATTAAAGCTAATATTAAGAAGTAGTGCGCGGCGCAAGGTATTAAGATTAAGCCTTTCGTACTAGATACTTAAGTATAAAATAGAGGAGCAGAACGCTTAAAGGGTGTAATTAAGGAGAAAGCGCGCGTAATACAACTTAACTCTAATTTACTATAGTAGATATAGCCTAAGATTACGCGAGCCGCAGTCTACCTGTATAATTAAACGCTAAACTACACTAACTAATAGCAATCTCTATATAAAGTGTTCTTTACAATAGTAGCCTTTCAGAACGGCATTATTACCTAACTAAAGAAGCCTAATTAAGCTTACCTAAAAGCATATAGCTGCAAAGCGTTTACGATAACCAACGACACAAAACGCGGCAAAAGCAGGCTTTAGAGGCTTAACCCTAAAGCATAGATTAGCTACCTTATTAGCTACAGATTAACTAATATCTAGAGAATATAGATTCCCTCTCTAGCAAAGACGATCAGTACTCGCGATGTAATATTTAATAAGGATACTGTATTCTTAGGCAAAACCAAAGACCTAATAGACAACCTTATACATAGTATATTAGAAGAAATAGCAGCCTAGGTGCGATTAGTAGAGTTACCTCCCTTACCTTAACAAGAGCATGCCACTAAGTCCTTCTTTAAGGATAAGATAATTAGTGAAGCGCCAGAGGAAGAGGCTCCTGAGTGCAGGCAAGATAGGAGAGCTAGGTACAAATATCTAACGCCTCTATTAACGCCGCTACTAGTAACACTCCTTGCATAACTAATAGCAGGAGATAATTAAGCTATACTACTATAAATAGTGCAAACAGGATAGTTGCAAACAAGCCTATGGGCCGTAGCCTTTATGGCAGGCACTAAAGCTGGCAGCAGCGGCAAATAGAAAGATAAGACTCTTAATAAGGCACAGCTTTAACAAATAATTATATTAAGTAAGAAGCTATATTAAAGTGTGCTTCTAGAGCCACCCACATGCCGAAGCAAGCTCGAAGATCACCCTCTTCATAATATGTGGAAGGAAGCAGAACGATCCCATCTACAGAGCCATAAGGAAATAAAGTCTTAGAGCGAGGTCGCAGTAGCTCTAGTAAAGGTAGCAGGCTATTAAATCCTTAACTGCATGTAGGTATATACCTATAAATTTAACAAACACTATCGATTGCAGAAATGTAAAGCAAGGCTAGTAGTGCGAGGCGATTAATAGTGGCACCTTACCTTGTAAGAAACCTACGCCGTAATACTTACAGGACAATTATTCCGCATGCTTATAGCAATTATAGCTTGTATTAACTTAGAGCTTATCTAACACAACGTTACCAACGCGTTTGTCCATGCAAAGCTGGACAGAGAAATCTATATAAGAATGTCTCGTGGCTACTCGCGAGCAGGCACAGTCCTTAAACTATATAAAGCACTATATAGACTGCGCATATCTCTACTGCTCTGGCAAAGAGAGTTCACATTAACGCTCCGTGATATTGGCTTTAAAACAGTGCCTCACGAGCCATGCTGCCTTATTAAGGACGGCATTATTATATTCTTCTATGTAGATAATCTTATTATCGCCTATTAGAAGAATCACGAGCCTGTAGCAAAAGCAGCTATTAAAGAGATAAGAACCAAATTCACCCTTACTAGCGGGAAAGACCTGCAATGGTTTCTAGGAATTAAAATTATTAGGGACTGCTTAAACAAAAAGATCTGGCTTTCACAAGCATTATACGTCGACAAAATATCGCGCCTTATCGATTACTATAAGATTCGCCATAATACCCCGATAGGTTTAATTAAATTACTCCTAAGAACAGGACTAGCTAGTAAGGGTGAGATTAATTAATACTAGCGTAAAGTCGGATTAATTCTTTATACTATAGTTATAACTTAACTAGATATTACCTTTGCAAGCTCTAGATTATCACGATTCTTATCTAACCTAAGTAAAGAGCACTAAGTAGCTACTAACCAAGTTTTCCTCTATCTTGCTAATACTAAATTACTAGGTCTTTAGCTTAGGGGTGCAGATACTCTAGAAGTAGCAAGCAACGCATCCTTTGCTAATAATACACTTAATTACAAAAGTTCACAAGGATACGTTATTAAATTATTTAGCGGCCTAATTGCCTGGAAAGCAAGCAAGCAAGATACAGTTACCATATTAATAATAGAGGCTAAACTTCTAGCGCTTTTACAAGTAGCTAAGGAGGCCATCTTCACTTCACGATTACTCTAGGAGCTCCAGATTGCTATAAGCAATTACCTAATTACAATTAACTATAATAATTAATAAACTATTCGCCTAGTTACTAAAGAGATCGCAAAGCTGCAGACCAAGCTCCGCCATGTGGATATCTACAATCACTAGCTAAGACAAGAAGTCACACTTAGGAAAATTAAGATAGACTATCAACGCTTAGAGGACATAGTTATAGATAGACTTATAAAGGCCCTGCTAGTAAACAAATGGAGCAAGTTTCTGAATAAGCTAGGACTTAAAAATATATTAAATAAGATTACTAATTAAGAGGTTGCCCTGCAGGATCTACAGCAGAGGATAGAGGCCTTTAAGTTAGAATAATAAACAGATAAATAATGCGAAGGTCTAGCTTAAGGATAAGCCCAAGCTAAGGGGGTGTGTCCGATTATATGGCCTCTATCTGTTGTGGATATGAGGCTGGAGCACTCTCTCTTTTGTACTATTCTAAATAGGGCTAGCGCTGTAGCGGCACTTATTTAGAGCCTTGCACACATCTGCATTCCAGACACACACAGAACACGAATATCATTAATCAATCATCACATCCATCAAATTCTCATTATTGCATTATCTCAAAGTGACAGAACACTATCAAATCTGACAACTATACGTGTTACTAATTTATTTAATTTAGGCTAGCGCCTTTACTTCGCACGTCTTACTAAATTAGGTTCTTATTTTATTACTACACTATCTTTAACGTAGATAACTCTATAACTATAACTATAATAAAAAATTAAAAAAGTGTATTTAATTTGCATGCTTATTCTCTACATTTTAGCGTATAAAACACGAAAATTAATTTCTTATAATTTTCTAAACTTAAGCCTACTTTTTACCTTTATATATTAATATTTTATAAGGCTATATAGTGCTCTTTACACACAAGCACGTAATACCTATTTAGATAAAAAAGCTACTCTTATATATTACTAAGTATAATAATAATTAATAGTGGCTAAGCGCGTTAATACGCGCTTTTTAATATTAATATTAATAATAATACTAATAATACTATTGCCCATGCTACTACTACTAGTAGTAGTAGTAGTAATAATAATTATATATTCTAGTAGCGGCGGCGGCGCTCCTCTATAACCCTAACCCTAAATTTACCCTAACGTAACCCTGGACGACGCTTATAAGAGGCCTACTACCATTATAGTAAGTAAGTAAAGGAGTGAGTGAGTGGGTGAGTAGGTAAGTAAGTAAGTAAGTAAGGAAGTAAGCTTTACGAAAGTAACGTTTATATTAGGGAAAGTACGTACCTTGCTCTCTAGACGCCTATAGTAGGGTAAAAAAAGATTAGGGTGGTTAGAGTTAAATAAATTGCCCCCTTAAGGCGCACGCGACTTGGCCAAGTGGCTACTAATTTAAAATAGGCTTAGCACTAATTAGGCCGTATTAGTAGGGTTATAGTAATTAGAAGTAGCCTTTTTACGCTAAGTATATATATATAGTATACTATACTTACTAGTATATATAAGTAGTGCTTTACTATGCGTAAGTAATTTAAGTTACTATTAATACCTAGTATAGTAAGAAAGTAAAAGAACCTGCTACTAAATAGCTTATTACTTATTATTATAAGAAAAATAACGTAAGTAAGTTAAGTAGCGCTATAAGCTAAGCTTTATGCTACGCTTTATTATTATTACTAGTGTCTTAATCTAGCGTCTTTTATAGCGCCAGTATAAGCTTCTTTTATTTAATTATTTAGTAAAATAGCTTTCGCGCGTTTTTTATTAAGTCCCTTTTACCTTAGCTAGCGCCTACGTTATTTACGGATTAATTATTATTATTTCTAAGTTAGAGCTAGGGCTAGGGTTAGTATGGTTATTCTTATTCTTATTCTTATTCTTATTATTACTGTTAACGTGTTTTACAAGCGAGTGCGCATTACAAGCGAGTGCGCACCCCACTAACTTTTCGCAACGCGTGAACTTCTACCTACTATGGCGCCCCCAACTAAACCCCAGCCAGCTTTTTATGAGGCTAATATACACCTTGCTATATTAGCTCTTTAGCAAAATTAATTTTAGAGTAAGGTAGTCGCTACGCAGACGTTTAATATTTCTTAAAATACACTCCACCGCCGGCGCGCTGGCAAGCCTGCCCAACGCGATTGCCAGCCTAACTTAAAGAAGCTTACCTAGCTAGAAGAGGAGGTGATTGTCAGGTACATACTCGGCCTAGACTAGCGTGGATTTGCGCCTACGTACGCGGCTATACGTAATATGGCTAATAAGCTGCTCGCTGCGCGTAGCGGAGGTTAGGTTGGCGTCTACTAGCCGCGTAACTTTGTCAAGCGTATAGACAGCCTTATAACGCGATTTAATCGAGCGTATAATAGGCAGAGAGCTCTATGCAAGAATCTTATATTAATTAGGAGCTAGTTCGAGCTTGTAGAGTAGACAAAGGCTAAGTACGGCATTTGTAATAAGAACATCTATAACTTTGACAAGGTTGGCTTTATAATAGGCAAGATCATGACTTAGCTTGTTATAATAAGGTTAGAGAGGAGAGGCTAGCTAAAGGCTATTTAGCTAGGTAATCGCGAGTGCACGATAATAATCTAAGGAATTAATGCTACTAGCTAGGCTATCCTACTATTTATTATCTTTACTAGCTAGCACCACCTATCTACCTGGTACAAAGAGGATATCCCACGCGACTAGGCTATCGCTATTAGCGATAACGGCTAGATAACTAATAAAATTAGAGTTAAGTAGCTAAAGCACTTTATTAAGCATATAAAGGGCAAGATAGTTAGGGCGCGTCGGCTACTTATCCTTAATAGCTATAAGAGCTACTACTCTCTCGAGTTTTAAGAGCTCTGCAAGGAGAACAATATCTACATGCTCTACATGCCGCTATACTTATCCTACCTACTATAGCTGCTCGACGTTGGCTACTTCTCGCTATTAAAGCGCGCGTATAGCCGCTAGATCGAGAGCCTAATGCACGACTATATTAACTATATTATAAAGCTTAAGTTTCTGCTAGCCTTTAAGGCAGCCTTTACGCGATTATTTATAGTAGCTAATATTTACTTAGCCTTTTAAGGTGCAGGCCTTGTTCTTCTCTAGCTAGACGTTATTCTATTAAAGCTAGATGTGCAGCTCCGTACGCCTACTCCTCTAGCTACTATAGAGGCTCTCTAGGAGGCTCAAACACTAAGTAACGTACACGAGCTTAATGCTTAATTAATATTAATACGTAATCGCGTACGGCGGCATAAGAGCTCGTCGCTAGCCTTAATTATTAAGGCGATTAGCTAGCTTAAGAAGGGGGTAGAGGTAATAATGCTCTTAGCTAAGCTAATACGCGATCGGATTACCAGCCTTAAGAGAGCTAATAAGGCAGTAACAAAGCGTAGGCAGCGCAAGAAGAAGCAGATATAAAGGTAGGGGACCTTAATAAAGGGAGAGGGAGAGGACATACTTGCTTAAAAGGAGGCTGACTAGCAGATAGAGCGTGAACAGCGTCAAGATACAGAGCGATCAGGCCGTAGCCGCCAGGCCCTGGCGCGCTGCAAGAGGTGCAGAGAGACTGGGCATAACTCACGCACGTGTAAAAAGATACTTTAGATATTACTTAATCTATCTTATTAATA
>ML976681.1:99915-189575 GCA_010015655.1 Bimuria novae-zelandiae CBS 107.79
TTTTTTACCCTTTTTCTTACCCTTCTCCTTATTTTTTCTTTTACCCTTTTTCTTGCCCTTTCTCTTACCCTTTTCCTTACTCTTCTTCTTACCTTTCCCCTTACTCTTTTTCTTACCCTTCTTCTTACCCTTCTCCTTACCCTTTCTTTACTCTTTTTCTTGCCCTTTTCCTTACCCTTCCTGCGCTACTACCGCCACTAGTCTTACTTTTATATTAGCTATAAAGCGTAGAGCGTAGTAGATAAACTTAATTATATAGCTAGTATACTAAGCCTAACCTTTTAGGCTTTATAGTTACGCTATAGGCTACTAATTAATCTCTCTTTTTTTTTTTTATACTTTTTAATTACTATCTTGTCTCTCGCGCGAGCGTTAATAGTCCTTTAATATTTTTTACTAGTAGTTTTATAAGCTTTACTACCTACTATAGCTTTACCTTATCTTAATTAAATAGCTAGGTCTAATGCGTAAGATATATAAAGTTATAGTTAATAAAATACTCTAGCTAGCCTATTTACTTTAACTAGCTAGTTTTATTTATTTTTATTATTTAAGCGTTTATAACCTACGCCTTTCTTTTATATACGTTTTTTATTAGCTTTTACTCTACTAATTACTTACTAATAATATTTATTACTGTGTAGGGCACGGGTGACGCGCTATTACTATTAACTATAACTATATTTATATTAGTGTTAATGCGAATAATAAAGTAGCGCTATAGCCTCCTAATATAAAAAAAGGTCTATATTTTTATCTTTTTATATAACGTGCTTATTATACCCTTTTATACCTACTTATACTTTTTCTTATAGTGCTTCTATAGTATCTCTTTATTTATAATAATAAAACCTAGGCTATATCTATCTCCCCTTATACTAGTATTAAAACGTGTTTAGTAGCTTACCTAGCGCTTTAATTAGTAGGCCTAGTAATAGTAGTAGCTTAATATCTTGCGGTGTAGCAATAGGCTACTAATAGTAAAAGTAGTTTATAATAGCCTTTTTTTCTTTACTTAGAGTAAGAGCGTACTAACTATATAAGTATATATTAATATTTTATTAGACTATATAGTGCTCTTTGCACACAAGCACGTAATATTTATTTAAATAAAAAACCTACTCTTATACGTTACTAAGTATAATAATAATTAATAGTAGCTAAGCACGTTGCTGTACGCCTTTTAATATTAATATTAATACTAATAATGCTACTACCTATACTACTAGTAGTAGTAGTAATTATATATCTTAGTAGTGGCGGCGGCGCTTCTTTATAACCCTAACCCTAAATTAACCTTAATATAACCCTAGACAGCGCTTATAAAAGGCCTACCACTATTATAGTAAGTAAAGGAGTAAGTAAGTAAGAAAGTAAGCTCTACGAAAGTAACGTTTGTATAGGAAAGTACCCTACTCTAAACGCCTATAGGGTAAAAAGATTAAGGGGTTAGGGTTAAATAAATTGCCCCCTCGAGGCGCGCGCGACTCGGCCTAGTGGCTACTAGTTTAAAATAAACTTAGTACTAATCGGGCCGTGTTAGTAGGGTTATATTAGTTAGAGTAGGAATAACATTATTAAAAGATAAAATTAAGTATTAGGGAAGAAAGTTAAGTAGGAATCTTAAAAAAGCAATTTAAAAAATCCTTAAAACTACTAAAAATAATAACAGAACTAAATAAATTTTTATAATAGTAAAGGATAACCCTTATAAAAGAAATAAATCTTAAAAGCAAACTAAAGTAAAAAGAAGAAAGAAACTAGGTAAGAAAAATATTTTTAGTTACTAAAAAAATAGTAAAATTTTCTTTAATAATATTTAGGTCTATTTCTCTGCTCTTTAATATACTACTAAGGTTGTTAGTATCAAACCTACGCAACACTACTACGGCTTTTACCACCATGCAGTTTGCCTATGGTTTCAAACCTGCGCAACACTGCTATGGCTTTCACCGCCATACAGTTTGCCTATAGCTTATTACGCAGTTTGCCTGTGGTTTGTTGCGCTAGTCCTGATCGGGCTAGCAGGGAACAAACCACGCTTAATAAATACCTCTCACAGCAGCCCACCACAATAGATCTATAATTAAGAATTAAATTAGTACTACATCGTTGTAACGAAGTCTTAATCTAACAGCCTATTACTATATTAACACTAATTAGTGGTTGCTACACTATAGATTGGCAAGATATACTATATACAGGGAATCTCAGCGCACGTTTTAGGCTAAGTATTCTGGCAATAGAAGCGGTTAGCGCATGCCTCCTCCCCTACCAAGGCCCAGGATACAGCATCGCTAGTACGAAGTACAGGTACGACAAGCTCACTGCTATCCTGTATCAGGATCAGCGGCGCCTCGTATTTGAAGGATCTCTCCGCCTAGATTATCCCTACCAAGGCTCAGTTCAAAAGGAGATTTGCGTCAACCACGCCAACTCTTGTTAAATCACACTAATTACAGGCCCATATCTAAAACGCCATTATAAAGTACACCTAAACAAAGGATCGCTCGTGGTACCTAGATAAGATAATCTATAAGGACTAGTACGCTAACCAAGATTTTAACATTACTAACGCCACCGTCAATACAGATAAACTTAATACTATAGTTATTAACTAGATGATACAGGTAGAAGAAGATAACATATTTAACCTATTTTTATTACTTAAGTTTAAGGAGTATTTTAAGAATTTTACCCGCGATTTCTTTAACAGCATTAACAAGCGTATCTAAAAAGCACTTAAAGAGCTCCTCCGCTAGTAAGGTATCTATATTAAGCAGGGTAATAGTGATAATTTCCCTAACTAATTCGCAGAACTCCTTACATTAACCGCCGTCTTAAAATAGCCCGCTAAGTATCTTAAGCTTATAAGGCTCTGCAAAGGCTTTAAGTGCCACTAGATCGCAGATAATAAAGAATAATAGCGACAGCAGCGAGCTCCGCTAGGTAGAGGATTATTATTATTATTATAACCTGGATTTACGCCTGTGCAGAATAACTCTTATTTACTTACTAACCTCGCTAAGTTATACACGCCGGAGCAAAAGTATTTAGGTGATAAATATAACATCCTTAAGACGAAGATTAAGGTGTTTAACGACCTCTGCACCAAGATTAGGATTAATAAGAATAAGTAGTATAAAATAGCACTCTTTATTATACTTATTAGTTAAGCGCTTTAGTATTATTATAATTACATTACTCCCTAGGCGCTTACGCTTACTTATAATATAATACTTAACAAGCTGCGCACGTACTTTAACACCACACAAGCTTACTAGATATACCTCCAGAAGTGGCATAGCACTACGCTTAAGAGCGTTATAACTACTAACCCTAAGAAAGACCCTATAGAGTGTCTTAAAATAGTTATTAGTAAGATAAACATGCTCTATTAGGCACTATTACAGGACTAGGGTAAGAGCTATAATTAGTATTTACTTGCGCAATAGCTCCTTAGCGCATGTTGTAGTATTAAAGTAACTACCATGGCTTGCTTAAAGCTAGCGACTATATTTAAAGGTGTCGCTGTAGATCTTTGCAACGTAGTTAGCATGTGGTTAAGCTATTATCCTAATAGCCAGTTTCTATCACGAGATGCAGATAAGCAGTATTACACTAATTGCCGCTATATTCGTAATAATTAACAAGCTACAGGATTATTAGATAATAACTACTATAACCACCGCTATTAAGGTTAAGGCAGATCGCGCGGCAATCAATTTAATAATAATAATTATTAGTTAAACTACTTAGGTAATCGCCGTAATAAGATATACTTTATCTATAAGTAGCCTAAGTGCTAGTTAACTTAACACTTAAAGAAGGAGCGCATGGAGCATCGCCAACGCTATAACTAATACGCTTAAGATAATCCTAATGCCCCAAGCTATAAAGTGTTTCTCGCCGGCCATGAAGGCATAGAGCTTGAAGACAGCGACGGCAGCAACAATAATACTAGTAATAATAATATTAAAGCATATTTTACTAACTAAGTCTACTTAACTATATCCTGCGGTAAGGTTAACGGCGACGCCATTATCTTTAGCCTTAATAACGCTGCCGCACTTTATGCAATCACAGGCAATAATCCTTATATCTTTAGTAAAGTAAATAAAGATACTTAACTCTTCTTATTTAATTCACGCTACGGCGCAGATATCTTTTAATATATTATGCCTAACACTAGTGTAGCTAGTGTCTTAACTACTAGTAAGACACAAGTAAAGGCGCTGCAGCTTATCTAACTATTTATAGTTATTAATAAGTCCACCGCAGGACGTTGTCAAATCTAATTTAGAAATAATCTAGAGTATTTCTCCCTTAGCGACGTCAATGTCAGCACGCCATTTAGTATAATCACCTTTATAGTAATGCTAACTAACACACTATTTCTGCTCTGCTTAAATAATATGGATTATCATGGTATCTTCTTTAACAACATTAATAATATGCTCGTTCAAGGTGGCAAAGAATTCCTAATTATCCGTAAATGGGGACATCCATGGCTCCTGCTTAATAAACAAGAGACCGTTGTCCACTACTTAACCAAGACTAAGCTACGCCAGCTTCACTAACGCTTTGGCTATCCTACTACTAGACGACTACACAAGATCCTCAGCAAAGCAGGCTATAAAGATATTAACAAGAACATTATTAATCGCATTAATAAGTACTGTCACCAGTATTAAATCCATAGTAAAGCACCTGGCTGTTTCCGCTTCACTATTCGCGATAACATAGACTTTAACTTATGTATTATTATTAATGTAATATACATTAATCAGAAACCAGTGCTCCACGCAGTTAATAAAGCCATAGCTTTTTAAGCTACTTAATTTATGCTAAATATCTAGGCAAATACTACTTAGGATCTCCTTCGCGCCATATAGATTAACATGTACGTTAGTCCTCTTAACGTCATTAAGACAAATGCTGGCAAGAACTTTATTACTAATAAGTTTATTAATAACGCTACGTTACTTGCAATCGAGGTTAAGGAAGTCCTAGTAAAGGTATATTATTTAATTGGCAAGGTTGAGTGTTATTATACTCCTATCTACCGTGCTTATGGGGTAATCTCTGCAGACGTTGGACGCATAACCGCTCTCGAACATATCTTATAGATGGCTATTAAGGCTGTTAATAACACCGCAGGTCTTAACGGACTTGTCCTAACTCTTCTTGTCTTTAGAGCATATCCTCGCCTGTTAAAGAAATTACTACTATTGCTATTTATTACCGCCCGTGGCGCTATAGTGCGTAAAGTAATAGCTAAAGTGCGTAAGATTAAGGTAAAGCGCTAAGTTAATAAGGCTCTTGTAACTTGTAATAGTCCTAACGCAACTAATATCTTACTATTGCCTATCCTAAGTAGCGTTAAGGTCTAGCGGGAGAATTATAGATAGTCTGGCCCATATTAGATAATCGCCCTCTACGTTAATAAGTAATCCGTAGTTGTTAAAATTAATAATAAATAAGTTACCTTTCGCATTACCGCAGTGCGCCTGTATTATGCAGATAATACGACTATTATTACCCCTCCTATAGAGGACGAGGACAACGGTGGCTCTAATAATAATTTTACTCCTATTATAGAGGAGCCCGCGCCCCAGCGTAAGCGCGATAGGCTAAAAGGCTTAAGGAATAAGCTAAAACCTAATAAAGTTATAACTACTATAGTTAACCTTAATTAACGTAAGCGTGATAATCTTATCCTAGCTAAGAAGCTGCGAGCAGTTGGTAAGATTATAATACTAGGGTAACTATTTAAAGTATTTATAAAGGTAGAGATTAACGCCCTTATAATATAAGGTGTCTTTTGCTTTAAGAAGTATAGTCCTTACTATTATAATAAGGTCCGCATCTTTAAGTCACGCATTATTAATAAAGTTAAGGGCAAGACTACTAATCGCCCGTACGAGAAGTCCTGTCTTGTTATCTAAGGATACGCTAATAATAATAAGAAGCTTGTCCTAATATAGTTTCTTACTATCTAGCGTGCAAGCCAGCGTGTGATTATCGCTCTAGCACCATTACTATTAAAGCTAGGCATGTACCTCTGGCTCCGTGACATTACTCAGGCCTATACGCAATCGGATGATCCACTCCAGCGTACTATTATAGCTGACATACCAACCCAACTCAAGGAAAGTTATCTAATAAATATAGTTATAGTTATTATTAAGCTACTATACAGTATTGCTGAAGCAGGTGCCTATTAGTGGTTAACGTATAATAAACACCATACTAAGACTCTCTACATAGTAACATCTACTTATAATCCATGCCTACTTATTAGTAAGGCTAATAGCAAGTGCTTTAGCATTATTAGCATACAAACTAACGACACGCTTAGTCTGTTTAATAAAGCTTTTATAGACCTTAAGGACTAAGAGCTGCGTTTTAAGGCTAAGCCTAAGCAGTTTCTCTTACTAATCGCGTAAATTAACTTTAACGGCTGTATTATTAAGCTTAATAATAATAATTGCGCTATTACTCTGCGCTAGAAGAAGCAAGGCGAGAAGCTAGAAATAGCTAATAATAAGTAATTATATATTTAATAGCGCGCTTAAGGTGCTTACATTACGATAATCTGTTAACCTAAGGCGAGCTTCGACCTCGCCGCCACAGCCTAAGCGAGTAAGCCCATAAAAGAAGAAATTGCCAGATTAAATAAGCGCATTATCTGGCAGAAGGAGAATATTACCCGTGGCCTTAACTTTATCCTACTAGACTTAAGCAACTTAAAGCTGTATGCCTTTATCAACGCATTATTTACTAATAATAAGGATATGTTATTATAGATAGGCTTCGTGATCACGCTCGGCAATAAGACTAAAGATAGTAATTATAACTTTAAGTTTACTAGTAATATTATCTACTAGTTATCTATTAAGTGTACGCGTGTTACTCGCAGCGTCCTTGTATCTAAGATCTACGTAATAGCCTATGGAGTTAACATTGCAATTATAATTAGCGGTATAATTAATATAATTATATAGCAACTTAACCTCCCTAATATCCCTATTATCGTGTGCACTAACTCACGCTCCTTATATAATTACCTTATTAAGCTTGGCACTACTAAAGAGAAGCGCCTTATTATTAACATTATAGCTCTGCGTAAGGCCTATAAGCGCAATAATCTCATGGACATCCGCTAGATTAATAGACGTGACAATCTAGCAGACTTAATAACTAAGGCTAGCTCTAACTTAGCTATAGAGTATCTTATTAACTATAACTAGCTTGAGCTTTGCGTGCAAGGCTGGGTCAATCGCGCTAAAGTTAACCCCCTAGAGTACGATTACGATAGCAAGAAGTAGTGAGTCTGTAAAAGGAGTAGCGAGATAGGCACTAAGAGGACGCGCACCGGCGCTAGTCCGGTTAAAAAACTAGTAACTGTTACAGATTGTGTTTTATTGCAGATTTAAGCGTTCTGGGCTGAACTGGCCACATGTAGCATAAAAGAAAAAGATAGCCAGTGTTGGTATCAAACCTACGCAACACTGCTACGGCTTTTACCGCTATGCAGTTTGCCTGTGGTTTTAAACCTACGCAACACTACTACGGCTTTTACCGCTATATAGTTTGCCTGCGGCTTATTGCGTAGTTTGCCTGTGGTTTATTGCGCTAGTCCTAATCGGGCTAGCAGGGAACAAACCACGCTTAATAAATACCTCTCACAGCAGCCCACTACAATAGATCTATAATCAAGAATTAAATCAGTACCACATCGTTGCAACGAAGTCTTAATCCAACAGCCTATTGCCGTATTAACAAAGGTTAAGAAAGCTATTATCCTTCTTACTTAGGCGCTCTTTAATTATAATAGCCTAAAGCCACTAGCGTAAGCCCTAGTAGGCTTAAGTAGGCACATTAGCTCCCGTAAGGATATTATTTATTATTTAGAAACTATCTATCACGATACCCTTATCTACTACCAAGAACTTATTAGAGAGCTACACGATGTTAGTCTTAAAAGATAGCTTTATTATTTAAAAGGAACTTATAAAAAGATTCTTATATTCTTAATAAAATACTTTAAAGTTAGTAGTATAAATTTAAAGAAGGTTAAAAGTCTTCTTAACTATAATAGTAATACGCTCTAAGAGTTAAATAGTCTTAAAAAAAGTAATAGGGCCTAAAGTAGTAGTAGTCTTACTTTTAGAGGAGGTATAGTAATTAATAATAGTAACCTTACGAGCAGAATAGAATACGTTAAGGTTAGTAAAAAAGGTTTTTTATTTTTATCTACTTTTTAAAACCTTATTTATAAGATAGCCTATACTAATAACTATAATATTAGTAAACTCTTCGCGGCGAACTTTATTAAGGGTAGGCTGAATCTAGGTAGGGGAAGAAGTTAGTAAAACATATTTTAAAGTTATTTAGAATAAGTTAGACTAAAGTATACTTATCTAGTCAAGCTAGTAAGCTTATAGGTACGGTACTCCTTACAGGACACTATCTTACTAGCTAGCACCTACTAATAGACGCGTATATAAATAACGTAGTTAATATACTAGTGCTTAATTATTGCGTGTAGTAAGATTAGACCCTAAAAGCTAAGCTGATTAAGTTAGTAAGTACCCACACCCAGGCTAATAAAAAACAAAAAAAAAAGATTAAAAGAGTAAGAAGATAAGTTAGAAAATAAGAAAAAGTAAAGAAAGCATAAAAAAAAGTCTAGAACTTACTTTATAAGCTTTAGAAGAACTAAACTTTTTAATAAGCTAGCTAAAGGGAATTGCGCTAGCGTTAGAAATAGTAGCTTTATTTTTAAAAAAAAACTTAGACTTCTTAAGTTAGTAGCTAAGTAACTATAATAGGGATAAGTCTTGCTTTATTTTATTATTAGAATTAGTAGCACGTTTCTAACGCTTAAGAGTTCTTATTACGTAGCTATTACGCGAATGGCTAGCTATCTTATTAAAATAAAGAGAGAAATTAAATTACGAAGTTAGAGAAGACTAGGCTAAAAGTAAAACGTTATAGCGCACGAAGTTAAGCAAAAAAAAAGAAAGTATAAAAGAGTAAGATTTAAAAGCTAAGTAAGAAGTAGTTTTATATATATAATAATAAGTAAACACACTATCGCGAACACACTACTATAGTAACTACTTATAATAAGGATATAAAATTAAACACGCGAGAATAGAACTAGTACGAGGTTTATAATAATAAGAAAATCGTAAGTAGATAATAAAATAACTATAAATCTATATAATTAAGATAAGACGCGGAGATTTTTCTTTATCCTTAATAAAGGGAAAGGAGGTATATAATAGGCTACGCCTAGTTATTACCTTAGATCCTTAACCCTTAGTTATGCGAATTATAGATATATAAGTTTAACGCCTAAAACTTAACTTTAAACTATTTATTAAATTTATAAGTATTCTACTAGCATCTTTGGCTCCTTAAGCACCTAGCCCCTTATAGTAAAGGATAGTTCTCTATAGCATTCTCTTTTTACTTATTACTTATTACTTATAATTATACTTGAGTCCTCTTATTTTATAAGATACCAAATATGGCGTATTTACTTCCTTTAAGTAGGGAGATTATACCCTTTCTAGAACAGTTCCGCATAAAGTCTCTCTTTTAGGAAGGCTCTACTTAAGCTATTTATAATAAGATCGCGTGTTTATATAACTTATACTCTTAATTATAGACATATGCCTTTTATAAAGGAGCTAGCCTACCTTTTTATATTATATTTTATCTAATTAAGCGCCTATTAGGGCCTTTATCTTCTTAATTACTTACTAAGGAAGAGCTTAGTTTTTTTTTAAGTTATAGCTCTTTTTTAGAACTACTACTTTATTTAGTAATTAGTAAGATAGGGGAGATAGTTATTCTATAATAACTACTTTTAAAAAAGAATAAAAAATTTAATTTAATATAAGGTGCTTTGGGCCTAGGG
Source organism: Bimuria novae-zelandiae CBS 107.79 (assembly GCA_010015655.1). Lineage (NCBI taxonomy): Eukaryota > Fungi > Ascomycota > Dothideomycetes > Pleosporales > Didymosphaeriaceae > Bimuria > Bimuria novae-zelandiae. Next base: position 109,850 of record ML976681.1, read on the forward strand.
GCTTATTACGCGAATCCAGGCGTTACACGTATGGACACGTTATAACGCTTTATAAAAGACCGTTCCGACCCACTTCCTGCGTATATATAGACACGACTAAGTAGAATCTAGTATAGCGAGCCTTACCTTATCTTAAAGCTATATATCTTCACAATACCTTCATAATAAACTTTATAAACTTAGTAGAATATAGAATTAGACTACCTCTACACTGTATAAAGTTGCTAGAAATTTTAATAAAGTAGTTAAGGAGACAAAAGGGAAAGCAATAACCTATTCTCTAATTTGCTAGGCGGGTGGGTTGGGACGGTCTTTTGTAACGCACCAATAGATCATTGCCGGATAAACGAAGCGGCTAAAGTTGTCTGTTGACTCACGATCACTTACACTACACGCGAAATGCACTCATCTGTCTCTTACCCATCACTTATCGAGCACAACATGTCCATCCAGCTCGATACTGTCTCTATCGCCCGTCTTTCGCTACACAACCCCAACCGCTTCAGCATTCAGCACTCCCAAACCCTTCACCGCTTGGCGCTTCTGCAACACTGGAACATCACCACTGGCGCGAAAGTGTTGGAATTAGGATGCGGGCAGGGCGACTGTACGACTGTCCTTGCCCATGCTGTGGGCGATCAGGGGAGTGTGGTGGCTGTGGATCCTGCAGATTTGGATTATGGTACGGTCTTTCCCGTTCTCCGTAGCGCAAGCTACCACCTCCATACCAATCCTCGTGGAATTATCAACTTCCACTGCATTAGTGCCTATACGTATGTGTGGTGACTTCTTGGAGACCGTCTTCTAGCCTGCTGCCTGCCCAGGTGTCATGGCAGGCGAGCCGAAACCAGCGGACTGATGCTCCTGCAGGTACCCCATATAACCTCGGTGAAGCGCAGGGTCACATCTCGCAAGGCCCGTTAGGCAGGCGGATTACTTGGGTCCAGCAAGCCCCACTAGACTATCTCTCTTCCTTCCCCTCGCCCCCCGCCAGCGACAGCAAGGCCTTCGACGCAACAGTGCTCGCGCATTGCCTATGGTACTTCCCTTCCCCTTCGCACATACACTCCACCTTCTGCGCCATCAAGCAGCACAGCAAATGTCTCCTCCTTGCCGAATGGTCGCTGGTAGCGACGCACCCCTCTGCCCAGCCTCACGTACTAGCTGCGCTCACTCAAGCAGCGTTGGAGTGCCATAAATCCAACAGCGTCTCGAACATCCGTACAGTGCTGAGCCCAAAGCGGCTTACCGAGCTAGCCCTGGCTGCCGGGTGGCAGCTGGAAAGTGAGACCCGCGTGCAGGCAGTGGAAGGGTTGTTGGACGGACAATGGGAAGTCTCTGCGTGTCTTTCTCCCTCGTTCAAAAGGGAAATAGAGGAAAACGTAGGTGATGAGAGACAACGGGCCGTGATTTTCGCGTTACGAGATGCGTGTAAGGCAAGCTTGGACGTTGTGCAGGGTGGTCTAGCGGGAGTTACGGGAATGGACACTTGGGTTGCTAGTTTCGTCTGATAACAGATGCCCATCGAATCGTCGAACCTTCTACATGCGCTGTCCGTTCAATAGCTACCTTCATTACTTTTGCAGAGTCGTCCACTGATTGTACAAAAAATATGAAATCCGTAGCCCAAGATGTTACGTCCACCCTACAAACGCAATAGGACATTTCGTGATTTATCCTATATCCAGCAGACACGGCGACAATGGCCCACATCTAAGAAGCCACCGTGCCGCTCCACTCTGAGCAGTCGACCTGCTCCGCACTTCCTACTGCGAGTCCAACGCCGCTATCCCCAAACAGCGCTCCCGGAGCACCGCTCTCAATGCAGAGGTCGAAGTTGAGGTTTGCTCTGTACTGGTTGGAGTCCGAGGGACCATTTTGTGCGCAGGGAGGGTTCCCATCGGCTATTTCATGGTCAGCACACATGGATCGGCAAAGCAGATCGTTACGAGACCTACCGGGGCACAGGTTCGTGACCTGGACCACAATGTTCATCCCAGCGTTCGAAAAGGTGTTGCCGCTACTATCGGTTCGCGCGGTCAGCTTCCAGCATGTGCCGCAAGCTGGGCCGGCACCGGCTCCTGGACCAACGCCGAACTCGTTTTGAGATATGGCAGCTGAGTAGCCGCTCTGTAACGTCGTTTGTAAGCCCATCGGTTGTGAATCGGCGTCGGCGGGGCCCACTTACGGATGTGTAGAAACCGCATGCTGTGGTGGCTACGTTGCAGTTTCCTGAACCCCATGTATCTGTCGATCCATATTGTGTAAAGGAAGCGGTTTATGTCGTCGCAGCGGTGATTATCGCGCCGAAAGCAGCGACTGGTAGGAGGAGGTTATTGCAAAGCATAATAAACAGTCCGAAAGATGAGCGAGGCCTTAAAGAAGCGTGTATTTGGGTGGGGGGGGGGAACTAGATTGATCCAGAATTTCGCGAAGCAGTGGCAGCTTGGCTTTCTTATATGCAGCTGTGGCTGTTCACCTTTATGAACTCTTTCCTCACATGTCAGGCCACTCTAGCATCAATTACACCAGGTTAGTCGCAGCTGCGCCTTCGCTACACATAGACAAGCTTTGCGGCAGCGGGAGATTATCGATGCCATCATGAGCCGGGTTGCTGGCTGCAATACAATGAGACTTGATCTCGGTACGCTCAACGTCGTCGTGCACTTACTCTACCTCAAACGCGCATCTGAGCCTAGATTGTTTCCAGTGGATGCTGATCGACAGGGAAGGGTCTATGTCCGCGGAGGTTTCTGTGAACCCGCCGATGTTTCAGGTATGATGACAATTGGGCCTGTAAATCCCAGCTCAACGTCCCATGCAAACGTGTGCACCGTTCTAGGAGGTCTGAAAACGTGTGGGCGTGTTGGCAAAATATGACCTGGTACAGGTCGAGTATGCTCGCTGTGGTAGTAATCATCCCAATATGCTCAATGATACACGCTTGTAGTCCAACATACTCTTGTACAAACTTGAGCATCCGTATTTTCCCAAATAATATCCCAGAAAAGGCGTAATCATATGCTGTCGCGTTGATACGCTCATCTCGATCGTATCAATTTGTTGCAAGAATGGCCCGCGGGGAACGTCTAGAGCACTTTTTCCCGAGGGAGTCGTACAAGCTATGCAAGTCCGTGGCGTGGACTTCCAGAGCTTTTCACGCGCCTGAAGCCTGGAACGAGGTCTCGAAACTAAATTAACTAAGGGCATGTTCGGTGACCGTAATCTTAACCTTAATTCCATCTCACTATAATAAAAGTAGGGAGACTAAGATAATATTATTATTATGTTTAGTTTAAGCGTAATCTTAATATTATAAATAAAAATTCTATCTTATACAATAGCCTTTGTTAAATTAATACTTATTAGTGCTAATAAGACACTTATTTATACTTATTTAAATGCGAAATTATAATTTTAATTAAATTCCAAATCTGAAGCTTAATTATATTAAATTTTAGCGTTTTTAACTTTTAAAATACCTAATAAAAAAAGACTTGTAGGCCTTATAAAATCGTTAATATTATTAATTTTTGTATAAATTAACACCGCTAAGATAGCCTCTACCCCCCATATAAAAGTAAAAAAAGTATAAAAATAATATATATTTAAAAGTAGTATAGCTAGCTAGATGCCTTACTAATAACATATATTTATATAAAAAGACTTAATTATAGTAAAGGGCATTTAAATAGCTCGTTAAGCACTATAGTGTTATAATCACGAACCCTATAGGAATAAAGAAACTAGATAATTACGTTAAGAAGGTTATTGTTGGCGAAATAACTAAGGCGAAGGAACACAAGAAAATTCAGGGCAGCTTAGGTTAGTAGTTACGTAATAAGGTCCTGCATAATGTAAGATCCTATAGAATCTCGAGGGTCCTTGGGACCTTAGCGTCTTAGCAAGACTATAATAATAATTCTAATAATAGTAAGAACTAGGATAAATAGTATATAGTTTAATAATATTTTTATACCTTTTCTTGTCCTTATAGTTAACTTAATATACTACGAGTATATCTCCTATAATAGATTAGTAAATCTCTTAGTTATTTTATACTTTATTATAAAATTAAATTATTCGCACACCTTAGTGTTGTTATTTTAAACTCTTAATTACTAAATATATATATAAGGTATATTACTCTAGACCTATCATTTGCTAACCTAGAATAGGCTTAGGTAAGTGAGCCTCCTTATAACACTTTAACTACCTAGAGGTCTAAGATAATATAGCGATACTATCTACCTTAGCAGCGTCTAGACTAGCCACGGAAAATATGGCTTCTAGTACTATAATAAACCTAGCTATAGTACTAGCTACTTAGGCTAATAAGATTTAATAGCTTTAAGAATAGGTTACGCAACTTATAAACTATTTATAAAAGTAGTCTTAGGCCAAGGCCTAGGTATACGTATACGTAGCCTCGAGATTACTAGTAACTAAAATTAACTTTAAAGTTCCGGAGTTTTTAATAGAATAAAAGGTAGCTTAAAGCTGTTCCGTGTAAATATAAAACTATATTACTAATTTAATAAATAAATTAATAAAATAAATTAGGCAAAGGTTCTCATAGCAAGTATATATATAAAAAGAAAACTAGTAACGTAGTTACGTCCTATTATTAACAATTAACTAAAGTACGAAGAATAGCTAAAGAAATAAAATAAAGAAACGATAAAGGTCTTTATATGTTAGAAAGGGTTTAAGAAATCGATTAAAGTTATATATAAAAAAAAGTTAAAAAACGGTAATAAGTAAAAAGGTATATTAAGTAACTTAAAGAATAAGGACCTGCTAATAAGTATACCGTAACTTGTAAATAACTATAGGAAAGGATTTATTAGGATAATGTCCCCTTACAGACAGCCTACTATAATAGGTTAAAGAAAATAGTAAAGCATAAACTAATCTACTATAACTAACTTAGAAGCCTAAAAGAAAGAAATAAGCTAATTAGCTAAGTGGATAACTACCTGCACGAATAATAATTTAAGAAATATAAATATAAGTAAGTACAACCTAATACTAAGAAAAGCTAAAATCTATAATACGATCATAGCGAGGACGTTATAATAGCTAAACAGTCGCAAGAAAAGAAGTTAAAGAAGTAATAAAAATATAATAATAGGCTAATAAATAAAAAGTAAAAATAACGCTTAAATAAGAAGGCCTGCCTAGGGTGCGGCGAATAGGGTTACTTTAAACGTAACTACCTAAAGAATTATAAGACTAAAAGTAAGAAAGCTAAGATTATCTATGTAATAATAGTTACGCTATAGGCACTATGTTACGGCTACGCCTCACAAGGTAGATGAAGACGGATGGCGGGGAACGGCGCTAGCCAAGGTTCTGACGCCTTGGCCAAGATTGTAAGCGAACACGTGACGGAACTCTGTCGCAGCGCCAACAGAGTCGGCAAGTCGGACTCTGCGACTCTGTAGGCAGAGTCACAGAGGGGAACTTAGTAACTCTGTAGGCAGAGTTACAGAGCTATAGGGCTACCTCGTATTTCTTAAGTATATAGCTACTAGTACGCTCGTTAGATAGTCTTTATCGTTAATTTCTATAATCCTTTAACCAAGGTATCACTTGCCTTCGACATCCTTGTTTGGAATCTATATCGCATGTGATCTATTAGCGATCACCCATTAACCTCTGCCTGTACTTCCATTAACTATAACCGCGCCCCCAAGGTAACCTGCCTTACGGTACCAAGGCAGGTCCGTAACACACTAACACCTATACTACTAAAACTAAAGAAAATAAAGTCTTTAATATAGAATTTAAGGTTCTAGAGATACTAGAGGAAATAAAATAAAGGATAGTATATAAATATAAGGTTTTTCTCTAACTATTCAAAGGAAAATACTAGGCATGTAATAGTTAAATATACGTACCCTAAGAGTGTACGTAAAAGATTAAGCTTAAAGGGCTAAAGGCTACGTTAATCTATAAATTTATTATAACGTACTAAGAAAATGTGCTAGTACTAGGATAGTAGATTAAAACTTAAAAATAATATAAGTAGGTAGCCTAGTGTAAAAAGCGCCCTGACTACGGGCGACTTAGTCTATCCACAGTACTAAGGCGATCCCTTAGAGAGGGAAGAGAAGGGCTGCGGCGAGGGAAGTAGATAGGCGAAAGGCCTGGATAGCGCTGGTCTAGAGCGGACTAGGGCCGTCAAGGGCCCTCGACCTACGACTCGTGACAAAGGCTCTTTTCTTTAAGGGTCTTAATCGCGAGAATAAGCACGTAATAACTAGCCTAATTAGGCCTTGCGTATTACGTAAGCTAATAACGTAAGCTAAATCTTAGGCTTATACTAAGGCCTAAAACCCTTGTTCTTACTCTCCACTCGGCGGCTTACCTTATCCCGGAGGCTCCCTAACCCGTAAGTACGACCTAGCTAATCTATGGTAGTCTAGGGTGCCTGACCCCAGATGCCCCCTATTTTGGTACTTAGCCGCTCCAAATTTGGGGGTCGTGAAGGTAGACTAACCTGGTGCAGGCCTGCCGAGTCGTTCCTATACTTATTACTTCTCTACTGCCCTCTTTAGCAACCTTCAGACTTTGTCTAGACATACCTACGCTATTTGGCACTATAAGTACCGCGAACGCTATTCTTAAGGCCCTAGTTAATAAGGCGCGTGCGAGCGCGGTTAGTACTATTAACTTATACTATACCTACCTTCCTATTATTCTAAATAGCCTTAAGTAGTCTAATTATAAGACGATAAAACTCTGCTAGTTTTAGGTTAAGGAGATACGTCATGTCCAGTCTAAGGTAGTGTATGTTAATCTTAGCCTAATAGATTTAGAGGACTACGATTTAATCTGCCGCTACGATGCCTGCTATAGCGATAGTAGGAATTATTAGTAGGTAAGTTAGCGCTTTAAGGGTTATATAGGGGTTTCAAGGCTAATTAGTAGCAGATACCCGAAGATAACTTAGAGAACGTGTTAAGTGCCTTAATTACCCTTATGCCACGCTTAAGCTAAATTAATGCGTACACATGCGACAAGATCGACCTCTCTAGATTAAACAAGACATTAGTAAAGGCTACCGCGCAGGTACTAGAGACAGAATAAAGTAATATTATTATATAAGTGTTATCTAGTGTAGTTAAGGGTTATCTAGACTAAGTCGCATAGGGCTATCGGATCCAAATTCTGCGGAAACCCGTTAACCCCCTACTACTTAGGTTATGACACCTGGCCTCCTAAGGAGATTATTCCGGTAGTAGGCCTCTCTATTAAGGAGAAGCGGAAGAGGAAAGCTTCTACTATAAAGGGGGGTGGTTTAACCTCCCTAGTTACTACTAGTGCTCTTACCCCTAGGCGCAAGAAGGTTGCTCCTAAGTTAGTAAAGGTCCTTAACCCTAATCCCGGGTTATTAATGCTAATTTAGGGTAGTTAGCGTTTAAGGCTAGTATCCTAGCCACGCTAGACTTCCTTGCAAAGGAAGTAAAGAAGAAGATTAAGAGTAAGGGTAGTTAAGAGACTTTTTAGTAAGCCTACGAGTCCAAGCGCCTAACTAATTAAGAGGGTTATCTAGTATAATCTAGGGATTCCTGCCCCTATTAACGGTGTCTAGATTTTATTCACGTTCTATACCCTTAGGCGGTTTTAGTTAGGTTTCGGTTAGCTATAATCGCGTTGGGTACGGTCTAAATAGGCTTATAAGCCTCTATTAGGCCCCGAGAGGCGTAAATAGGCCTAGATAGCTCGTTTTAGTCTTTAGTCTATTTAAGAATCCTCTGTCCTGTTTATTCTAGTATTTCGCAGCCTATAAAGTGTACTCTCTAGGGTAATCTATTACTAATTACTATTAAGTGCTGTCTTCCTCCTTCTCTAGGGGGGCGACCCCGCCTCTTAGGCTCCTGTCTAGGGCGACCTTTAGTCTCCTTATCTAAGCCCTTTAGGAACTACTTCATCGCCCCTTTAAAAATCTCCTCTATAAACAACCACTAGTTCTTATCGCTATCGTATCCTTTCCACTTAACTTCATACAGCCATTCTCTATCTTAGAGTACCCTAGATCTAATTCCTTTAATTAGGTATATATCCTCCCCTGCTTATAGTACAATAACCTTAGGCGGGCTTTACTCCCGTTATAGTAGTCCTTCTAGGGCTGCCTAGTTTAGGAGAGACACATAGAATACTAGGTAAATATTAAAGTCCTTTAGTAGCTCTAGCTTATATACCTGTTAACTAATCCGCCGTTTTACCCTATAGGGACCCCAGGACTTGTAGTTAAGTTTCTTCTTAGGCCTAGTTAACCGTATGTTACGGGCGTTAAGGTATACCATGTCCCCTACTATAAAGGTTTAGGCCTTATACTTCCTATTATACTACGTCGCCTGGTACACCTATGCCCTAAGGATCGCTTAGGTTATCCGGGCCCTAGTCTAGGCTAGAACTACCGCTCTGGCCCTTACCGTAGGTACCAACCCGCGCAGCTGTACTTCTTAGGGCAGGCCTACTATTAGTAGATTTAGGCCGTACACTATAATAAATGGCGACACTCTTATAGAGCTATAAATGCTATTATTGTACGAATATTCTGCTTCGGATAGAAGGTCCGCCCAATTAGATTATTCGTAATTATAGAACACTTAAAGGTACTATTTAAGCGTTTAATTCTATTATTCTATCTATCCGTCTGTCTGCGGGTGGAAGGCAGTAGAGAGAAGTTACTTAATTCTTAAATATTAAGTAAAGGTGCTCTAATAAGCTAATACAAATAGGCTACCTTTGTCCGTAACTATTAACTTTAGAGGGCTATGTAGGCGCAGAACCTCTCTCTTAAAGACCTTAACTAGCTTTACTACCTTTAGGTCCTTTCGCGTAGGGATATAGTGTGCCATCTTAGAAAACTAGTTAATAATTACTAGGATGCTATTATAACGATAGGCTCTAAATTTACTCTTAGGTAAATCTATTACTATATCTATAGTAATGTCCTCTTAGATACCCTTTAGGACTAGTAAGCTATTAAGTTAGCCGTGCGTTGCGTGTTAGATAGGTTTCGCCCTAGAGTACGCTTAATAGGTCCAGACGTAGTTCTTTACGTATTATTAGACACTAGGCTACTAGAACTCTCGTAGCACTAGCTCTAAGGTCCTAGCGAAGCTAAAATAGCCCGTAAGGGAGTTATCGTAACATTATTAAAAAACGTATACCCTCGCTAAAGGTGGCACGTATAGCCTATTCTCGTACCATAATAGGTTAGCTAGTCTAATTATCTAGCGCTTTAGCCATTCCGGCTTTGCCATCTTTGGCCCTTAAAGGTACTAGAGGATTCGTTCTGCAGTTTCGTCCCCCTGGCTATTTCTTTTTAATAGCTCTACTATAGGGTAAGCGCTTACTAAATTGTTTACCACCGCCTCCTTAGTCGCCAACGTTCTAGGTCTAGCGACCCTTATCGCTACCACTAGTCTAGGGCTTTCTGCCTACTTTAGTGGCTATAGGCTGCCTGCTACGCCTGCTTTGTTTAAAGCGTTGCCTTTTAGCTATAACTTGTGCTATAGGGCCTTAAGGAGTCTCTACTAGGAACTGCCTATCCCGCCTAAGCTTGTTTCCTCCTCTAACTCGTAGTTAGGTCTCTATAATAGTCTATTAGCAGGATTTGTCCTTCCTAAATAGTGTTTAATTTTAAAATTAAACGTCGTAAGCCATTTGGCCCACCTTGCCTGCCATCTAGTTAGGACTTTTATAGACATAAACCCTTACAGGTTAGTATAATTAGTTAGAAGCTCGACCTTCTTACTAACACCCTCTAGGTAGTGTCGCTAATACTTAAAAGCTTTAACGATTACTAGCAACTCGCTATTATGCGTGTTGTAGTTTTATTTTACCTAGTTTATCTTACGCAAATAAAAAGTAACTAGGTACTATTATAGCTTCCTATATTTATCTAGTTACGGTTGGCTTAAGATACCTAAGATCGCGAAACCTAAAGCGTTAGTTTCCACTTTTAAGGGTCTTCTAGGGTTAAAGTGGGCTAGTAAGGGCCCTCGCATAAAGCTCTCTTTTAGCTAGTAAAAGAAGGCCTTAGCCTATTTTAGTAGGCTTATTATAACTAATTCCTTAAGTCTCTGTCGCTGTCTACCCTTAGTGGCTCCCTTTAGCCTTCTTATCAGGGCGTGAAGGGGTGCCGCCACTTAAGAGAATCCTTCTATAAACCTTTAATAGTAGTTAGTAAAGCTAAGGAAGATCCTAACTGCTTAGACTAAGTTTAGTTTAGGCTAATCTTTTATAGAGGCGACGCGGCCCTCCTCTATCTCTACGCCGTCTAGGAATACTATAAAGCCTAGGTATCCCACCTTACGTGTATAGAATTCACATTTAGACAGTTTGGCGTATAGCCAGCGTTTAATAAGGCGTTCTAGCACCATTTGAACGTGCTAGATATATTCCTCCTTTATCTTAGAGTAGATAAGGATATCGTCGAGGTACACAATACAGCAAATATCAAGAAGGTCCAATAGTATATTATTAATATAGCTTTAGAAGGTCGCAGGCGCGTTTATTAAGCTAAAAGGCATTACTATGTATTCGTACTATCTATACCTTATTTAGAAGGCCGTCTTCCATTCATCTCCTACCCTAATTCAGACGCGGTGGTAGGCGTCCCTTAGGTCTAGTTTAGTGTAGATCTAGACATCCCCTAGTTGGTTAAGGGATTCCTATATTAAGGGAAGTGGGTATTAGTTCTTTATTATAACTATATTTAGTCCCCTATAGTCGACGTAGAGGCGGAGGCCTCTATCCTTTTTCTTTACAAAAAGGATTAGTGCCCCAGCGCTCAATCGCGACAGTTAAATAAAGCCCTATTTAAGGTTCTTCTAGATATAGTCGCGCAGAACTGCCGACTCTAACTCTAATAGACTATAGAGTGGTCTAAAAGGCACTTCCTTGCCTTCCTCGATATTAATCTTTATCTCGTGGGGGCCATGATTGGCAAGGATGCTCGCGGCTTCTTTAGAGAAGGCTTCCTCCCACCGTCCCTAGTATTCTTTAGGTAGCGTCCTAGGTAGGCCTCTTAATATGTCCTTTAGGGTGGCATATATAACAAAACAGTTATTTACTGTGTCTTTAGCCGTGCCGGCAAACTTTTCTACTAATTTAGTAGAGATCTTAGTCTATTTGCGCTTCCCATGGGCGAAGCGGATAGTCTTGTTATAGAAGTTTATAATAGGGTTCCATTCTGCTAGCCAGGGCATTCCTAGGACCATGTCGAATCTACTAATATTACTAACTATAAATAGGCAACTATCGCTCTCGGTTTTACCACGACTGTCTATAATAGTGTAGGGGAGCTTCGCCTAGCCTAAAACGCCCAAGTCTTATCCGTTTAGCGCCACGTAGCGTTTGCCTTTTATTATTATCACCGCAACCCCTAACCACTTTATTAAATTACTACTAACAAAATTCGCTTTGGCTCCGTAGTCTACTAGGGCTTTAATCTATTATTAGTTGCCCTCGTGCTATACTTCACCGTCTAGCGCGATTAGTAAGCCACCGCTCTTATTCTTAGGGGTCCTTATGGCTATAACTAGTTATTATTAACCCTTATTATAGTTAACCTTGCCTGTAGACTATTAGGTCTCTTAGTCTATAGCTTGTCTTTCCCCGCCTTGGTCTTGTACTTTAAACAGGACGCCTTATAATGGCCTGGTTTGTGGTAGTAGAAGCATTGGTCCTTATCCCTGTCCTCTACTACCTAAGCCTTCTTCTTGCCGTCCTTGTCGCGACGGTCGCTATCGTGGCGTCTCTAGTATAGTCTTATGTTATTTAACCTAGATTACTTTCAATCGCGCCTTTCGTTAGCTAGCTTATTAAGGAAGTTATTATTAATATCGTGTATGCGTTATTTCTCTAACTTATAAGGTTTTAACGCTTGCTAATACATATTTACCTTTACTTCTAAGTAAAAGAGGCTCTTCTATTCGCGTGGCTACTATTTAAGGCGTTCTTAGATTTTCTTGTCTAGTGCCGTATAGAAGTTATTAATATAGTCTTTATTATTATTATTTAAGGCCTTCTCTGGGTCGCATTCCTCCTATTAGTCCTTAAGGTAGTTAAGGAGTTCTATAGGGGTCTTCTTGCCTTATTTAGCTGCCTTAATCCTTTGGCGAGCGGCACTCTTTCGCTCCTAGGCTAATTCTAGGGAGTCTACTATAGTCTACTATAGAAGGTCCTAGGTAACTTTCCTGTGTCGCTTCCGCTCTAGGATCTTAGCGACTGTTTAGTTCTAGTAGTTACGTTGTGTATCTCTTAAGTATCTTACTGCGAACTTAACCTGCGCTTTATTAGTTTTAAGGGCAGGTAAGAAGTTAATATAGTCCTTGTAGGCCCTTTTCTATAAGTTTAGTTCCTTGCGACCCTTGCCCTTAAATTAAGAGGGTTCTAGTGGCTTTAGTAGCTATGCGTCTAGGGTAGTAGCTACTATTTAGATCTAACGTTCTTTGTCGCGACTAGTGCGGGCCTGGCCTTGTCTATCCTTCTTTCGCGGGCGTTAGATGCTTCTAGAGGCCCTAGATTAGTCTTAACTAGCATTATCTAAGCTTAAGGACGCGTCCTCTGTTAAGCTATCGCTTAACAGGTTGTTACTTATGTCTTTAGCCTTCTCTAGGTTGCCGTGACCCTCCTTAGGCTCTGGGGAGTTGTCGGAGATACTAGTAGTTATTATCTCGTTCCTAACTAGGGTCTTGCCTTTAGATTAGTGACGCTCTACTATTAGGGAGGCCTCTAGTTTCTAGATGCGTTGTTAGAGCTATAGCACGCCTAGGCGTTCTTAAAGGGTAACTTCCTTTAATTATTAGTTATTATTATTACCTATAACGGTAGGGGGGTCTTCCTCTAGGTCTATAGGTGTCGTTGGGTCTTCTATAGGCGTTGTAACTATTAGAGGCTCTTATTTAGAGGGTCCTGCGAGTAGTAACCTACTTTAAGGGTCTCTTACTATCTTTAAGGTCTGGCGGGTAACTCTTCGTGTCGATTCTATTGTACAGGTGAATTAGATATAAGGGGGTAAGGGATCGTATTGTAAAAAGCGCCCTGACTACGGGCGACTTAGTCTATCCACAGTACTAAGGCGATTCCTTAGAGAGGGAAGAGAAGGGCTGCGGCGAGGGAAGTAGATAGGCGGAAGGCCCGGATAGCGCTGGTCTAGAGCGGACTAGGGCCGTCGAGGGCCCTCGACCTACGACTCGTGACACCTAGTTCCTTTATAATAATAAAGATTACTAACTGTATTAGATAAACAGGAATAGGTAGCAATATTACTAAAAGATCCTAACTATAAGTTTATTAATAATTATAAACTAATAATAAATTACTATAAATATTTTCTTAATAAATAGTCACGCTACTGTAAGGAATTAGGCTAGTAAAAATATTTTAATAATAAAAGCTAAATACACGAAGTATATAAAGAAGCTATAGACTAGTATTCTAAAGATATAGATGCGGAATTAATAATAATTATAAGTAACTAATAAATAGAGAACACGAGTCCTAATTACCTCTAATAAATTAAATATCTAGACTATAATAAGGATTCTCTAGCCTAAATATATTAAAAAAATAGTAGTACTGGAAAAAACACTATTGCATAGGGATCTAAAACATTAAAAATAACTAGTTATAAGATATAAACGACAAGAAGAACCCTAAAAGGAAGAAGAGGTCTAGTAAGTTAAGAATACTAAAAGTACCTATAAAGCGCTTCACTAAAAGTAATAGGGAAAAAATAAAAACTAACGTTAATATAGAAGAAACCACGCGAACTTAAAGTAAGGAAGTAAAAGTTTTCTAAATTAACTTTAAGAATATAGAAAATAAATTAGAAAACTAAGGCGCAATAGATAAAAGACTTTACTAATAGAGGTATAACTATAAAGGCAAAAAAAGTAAAAATAGGCATAAATAGCCTATACTTAACTAAGGGAGTTATAATTTATAATTACTAAGTAATAACGCTAATAGACCCTAAAGCGACTAGATGTCTAATATTTCTTAAAATAGTAGAGAAATATAACCTGCTATATAAGAATAAGAAAATACCTATATAAGTAAAAATAGTAAATAAGACTCAATCCAAAAGATATAACTAAGGCTAATTACGCCTTAAAACAACGCTATTACTTATTAGTTTAAATGGACTCTAGAGCTAATATAGCTTCACAATAATAGATCTTAAAAGCTTAAAAGTAATTATTAGTGATAAATAGTTACTACAATATAACCCTATTATAAACTAGTAAAGGAAAATAATATATAGCTAAAAACCTATAATAAACGTCACTAGCGTATAATATTTAAAATAAGTAAGCTTTAAGGTTCAGTACACACCTCTTAGAGAGGAAACTGATAAGAAATTAATAATTATAAAAATATTACCTTATAAGATTATAAGAATCTATAAAAAAGACCCTTAGGTAGTAGGAGTTATATTGGTAAGGGAGAGTGAGCTCTAAGAGGAGTGGCAAGAAACTCTATCTATATTTAAGGAGTATAAAATTTCTATAGAGCTATTTTATAAGTGAGACGGTAAAACACTCCTAAAACACTAGGAATAAGATTATAAGATCTACCTATAGGAGGATGCAAAACCATACTATAAATAACTAAGACTATTATCGCTAGACTAATAAGAAGAGTTAGTAGAGTAGTTAAAAAATAACTTAAGAAGAAAGTATATATAGTTAAGTAAAAGCCTAATAGCTTCTACTATATTATTTGTATTAAAGAAGAATAGACTACTTTAACTAGACGTAAACTTTTAATAGCTAAATAATTAAATATTAAAGCACTAATATCCTTTGCTACTAATAATAAATCTTATATATTAACTCTAGGAAACTAAGTAGTTTACAAGATTTATTATATAAAATAGGTACTATTAGATACGTATAGCCTAAGGACACGAATAAATAGTATTTTAAATATAATATACACTATTTAAATTCACGGTTATATCTATAGAACTACCCAACACCCTAGCCACATTTTAGGTCGTAGTAAACGATATATTATATAAAAACCTAAACATATTCTGTATAGTATATCTAAATAATATCTTAATATATTTAGGAGGCATGCTCGAGGAGTATAAATAGCACGTATAAAAAGTACTAGCTAAGATAAAGAAATACGGACTACTTCTCTATCTAAATAAGTGTAAATTCTATACAACGAAGATAGAATATCTTAGATTTATAATTTTAAGAGAAGGCGTCGTAATAGGCCTAAAAAAGATATTTATAGTATAAGAATAATTATAACTTAAGTTAGTAAAAGACGTTTAATCCTTTCTAGGATTTATTAATTTCTACTAAAAGTTTATTAAGGACTATTCTAAGATTAAGACACCCCTAACAAAGATTACTAAGAAAGAAGTAAGATTTAAGTAAAAAGAAAAATAGTAAAAAGCTTTTAAAAAGCTTAAAAAGCTTTTAAAAAGCTTAAAAAGCTCTTTCCCGTAGTATCCCTCCTATAAATGTATTAGACTACGCACTGGGAGCAATCCTCTTATAATAGTATAATAATAGAAAATAGAGACTAGTGTTTTACTATTATAGAAAGTTTTTAGGAGTAGAACTTAATTACAACTTTTATAATAAAAAAACTACTAGGTATAGTAAATGCTCTTAAATAATAAAAAGCCCAGCTTACGAGGGCACGCTTCAAGATAGAGGTATAAATATACTACTAACACTTTACTAGGTTTATATTAACTAAGAAGCTTAATAGGTAATAAATATAATATATAGAATTATTAGTAAATTTTAACTTTACTATATATATTATTAACTTAGAATACTTAATAGTGCGATAGATACCTTAAGTAGGAAACTAAATCTTATAAAAGATAAACCTAATCTAAAAGACGCAGTACTACGTGTAAAAAGTAATAATATAATTAAATATAATTAGCTAAAAATTAAGGCCCGCGCAGCTAGCCTATAGCACATAAAACTAAAAGTATATAATATTTAGGACTATAGCTAACTCACGATAGAATAACGCAAAGAATATAACTTATTTTAGAATAGAATTAATAAACACGACGAGATTATAGAAACAGAGTTATTATGAAACTAGGATATAAAGAAACCCAATTTAAAAGGCTACACAAACTTAAAGAATAGGAATACCTAGGTATTAAGGAAATAACGCGTTAAATTACAAACAAATATACTATTCTTAAACTTAGGTAAATAGTAACTAAGGTTATAAGCAGCTATTTAGCTTGCTATAAAAATAAGCTAAAAAAATGTAAGCCTTATAGATTATTATAAGTACTATTGTCCGATTACATGGCCCTTTGCATCTGCAAGGAGGCTGGCGCACCTACGCCCGTACATTCCGCCTATGCTAAGGGGGTGTGTCCGACCACATGGTCCTTTGCATATGCAAGGAGGCTGGCGCACTTACGCCCTTGCATTCTGCCCTTGTATTCCGCCCTTGCATTCCGCCCTTGCATTCCGCCCTCGCTTAACGCGCAAGGAATGACGCAAGGAATAAAGCAAGGATGAAGCAAGGGATAAAGCAAGGGATATCTAGGCAGGCAACCTAAAGATAAAAGGCAGAGTCCTAGACCTCTTAGACATAGAGAAAACAGCACACACAATTCATACCTCAATTCATCTTAATCAATTATTATCTTTTCATCTTATCAGATTACCCTTCCAATCTGACAACTATAAGTAGCTAAAAGACCTTAGTAAAGTATAATAATAGACTTTATATTAAACCACCTCAGATCGCTATAGCTAGAAATGAAGTAAATATATAACACTATTATAGTAATAGTGGATTGCCTAACTAAAATAGCCAAATTTAGACTTATAAAAGAATCTATAATAGCAAAAGAACTAGCTTATAAGGTAGATAACATAGTGTTCGCAGAATTTAGACTACTAAAGAAATTTATTATAGATAGAAATAAGCGCTTTACGTTTAAGTATTAGAATACCTTTATAGTAGCTCTAGGTATTAATAAAAAGCTCTTAATAAGTTTCCACCCTAAACTAATAGATAAACGGAACGTACGAATTCAACTTTATAATAGAACCTATAATTCTACGTTAATAAATAATAGGATAATTAGGTAAAGTTACTACTAATAGCCTAGCTATCATAGAGTAGCGTAAGGTTAGGAATAATACAATACTCCCTATATTACACTACCTATACATATAAGCTAGATACTTATTAAGATCTAAGATATATAGAAAGTATTTATATAAATATCTAGAATAAGGGTTAAAAGATAAAGGAACCTTACGAAGTAGTATAAAAATAAATTACCTAAAAAACTCTTATGGTATTAAAAAACGCAAATATGTAAAGAATTAAGGAACTAACTCTTAAAAATAGGGATAACGTTTTCTTATTATAAAAAATATAAGAAAGAAACGACCTAGCAGAAAATTAAATTACCTTTAAGTAGGTCCTTTTAAAATATAAAAAGCTAAGGGACCCATTATAACTAAATTACTTTTACTAAAGGGTACTAAGATTTATCCTACGCTTTATAAATTACTCTTAGAACTAGCTCTACTAGACGCTCTAGTTAAGACCTAGTAAGATCGAGAAGATAACAAGTCCGAGATTAAAGAAATTAGGGACCTAAAGATAGACTAAAGTTGGCCTAAATACTTTATTAAGTAGAAAGGATAGCTAGAATAATACAACACCTAGTAATAAAAAAACCTCACGAACTATAAGGAATTAGTAATAGATTATTACTAATAATACCCTAAGATAGAAAATTAGCAATAAAGGAAGAAATATTATAAAATAAGAAAAAATTAAAATTAAATAAAAAATATGTAGCCTATAACTAGCTAAAGCTAGCCGCTAAAGGTATAAGTTGCGATAGTTTGCGAGTATTAGTAGTAATTACACTATTTAAATCCTCTTTCCCTCTCTCTTTCTTTAAGGCTTTTATTACGTTAGTAATACAAAAATCGTATTAAGTATAGGCGTACTTATTTTCTTTAATCTCTACTAACTTCTGCTTAAGGCGGATAGCTAGCTCTTTAGTATAAAGAAGCTTTAGATACTTCTTACGCTTCTCCTTCTAAAATAAGCTCCTAATCTTCCTTAAGGACCTACAGGCTTTACTTAGCGTAAACTAAAATATAACTAGCATACTACCTAGAGGCAGCATCTATA
Organism: Bimuria novae-zelandiae CBS 107.79; assembly: GCA_010015655.1. Classification (NCBI taxonomy): domain Eukaryota; kingdom Fungi; phylum Ascomycota; class Dothideomycetes; order Pleosporales; family Didymosphaeriaceae; genus Bimuria; species Bimuria novae-zelandiae. The sequence continues at coordinate 128,045 of ML976681.1, forward strand.
GATTAATATGGTTTTAACTTTTAATACTACTTATAGCCTAACGCTATTTTAAACCCTAAGACTCTACTAGACCTACGCGAGTACGACGTTTCGTGATAAAAAAAAATAAGAAACTTTTAATATAGTTAGTAATGTAAGAAAAACCTAAAAGAGGCTATAACTCGCCTTAAAAAGTAAAGATATATACTTTTATAAAAATTAAAACTCACGCACTAATAGTATAGTAATATAAAAAAAGTAAAATATTAGGATTATAACCTTAAGAAGGATGATAGTATTATAATTAAAAACTATATAACAATAATAGAACTAGATAACTACGCTAAAAGAGTTATTATTAGTAAAATTATTAAGGCGAAGGAATATAAGAAAGCGTAAGGTAGCTTAGGTTAGTAGTTACGTAATAAGGTCCCGCATACTATAAGATTCTATCGGACCTTAGGGTCTTAGTAGGACTATAATAATTATTCTAATAATAGCGAAGACTAAAATAAATAATATATAGTTTAATAATTCCTTTTTACCTTTCCTACTCCTTATAGGTAACTTAATATACTGTCTGCACTGCCTCGCCTTCCGCGCTAAGGGAACTGTGTAACCCTTGTACCCCCTCACTTCCAGTTAACCTGATACTGTACCGAAACCCCTTCGCCTCCACACTACCTGGTACTCGCTCACATCCACGAGAACTGGAAGGAAGGTATATAGAACTATTACAGAACACATAGACAATACAGACACTAGATACCAAAGACAGAGAGTTACTTGTTTATTCCTTACTACCTGTGAACCAACACTGATTAGTAGTTACCCTTATAGTCGATGCTATAAGAGATAACCACAGACAGCAAGGAGAACTAGAAGAGACACGATAAGGGGTATAATAATACCCTAAACTATGTGCTAACGAGACCCTAAGCGTTTACCTGGGTTTCCGCGTTTATCACGCCTTCGCCGGAAGCTCGCGCGTTGTAGCCTACTACTAAGTAATAAGGACTTTAAGCGTTTACCTAAGTCCCTGTCTATCACGCTCTATAGTACCCGCTACTAATAGTACTATCAATTAACCTGCGTCTTACTCTCTTAAAGAGACGCCTCACGACCCCTAAATTACTTTCCCACGATGCCTCTCACTAACCATCTCACGAAGGAAGAACAGGCGCTTATTAATAAGGATAGTTAGGGCTAGCCCCTTAATATTAATAAGAATACAGACATTACAAAAATTAATATAAAGAGTGTAAACATATACATCCTCTTCTACTACCGGATCTCCCGAAATAAAGAATAGGAGGACTATGAGCTATAGGAGCAAATGACTATTATTTTTAAAGAATAGCTAAAAGAACTCTTTAACAAAGGCAATAAATCTTTTGTTACTAAATTACGAGACCACCTACGCAAGCAAGGCGTCTTTGTAGCTAAGAATAGTAAGTTAATTACCTATAATATCGTAGAAGCGCTGCAGGGTGACTATTACGAATAGACTAATAAAGAGGTTGCTTACTAGCTTAAAATAAATAAGAGGTTGCTTACTAGCTTAAAATAAATAAGAGGTTTAACTCGCGCTTTAATCTAAATCTTGCGACATCGCCTCTATATAATACGCCTCTATTATAGTAATCTTTTTAATAACCCTTTGCGCACCTTGCTTCTCCTTAACTAGCTCTAATAGCACGCACTATCTACTAACCTATACCTCTACTAAAATAGTAGCCTACTATATACCTGCCTCCTCATTAGCAGCACAACGCGCCTTTATCCTCTACGCAGTAGCTAAACCAGTATAATACGTACAACCCCCATCTGCAGCACGAAAGCCCTACAGACGCCACACGTCTTAATAACGCATATTAACTTATTATAGACCTCTGCAAGCTATACGACAATAAGAAGCGCTTTAGAGGTAACCTATATAACGTATTTAACACCAAATTTAGAATCTTCTAAGACAATTGCAGCAAGATAGGGCTACCTAAGTAATACTAAGATCGAGCTTTTTCTATTATACTAAAAGATAGAGCGTCTAACTACTACTATAACCGCCTCGCGGGTCAGGGCTATAATCTTAAGATAATAATAGGTATAACAAAGAGCTACTTCTATAATAAGGAGAATTGTTAATTGTACTTTAGTAAGTGGAGAATAACTACGCTAGCACGTATAATTAGCGCCTACCCTAATAAATTTTGTCTTAATGCTCTCTAATTACTTATTAATAAGCTCTAGAAGCTTTAACGTGGGCTAGGCTATAACTACTAAGGTAATAACGTACTACGCGAATAACTACTTAACGCGTGTAGTAGTATTAAGGATTATAATCTTGCCCTCTTCGCCCTAGCGCCTACTTTTAAAGGCTTCTACTTTACTCTACGCTTATTTATTAGCGCTACCACCCGCTCGCGCGAGGCGCGCAATCTAAGCCTAATATAATATACTACTAATAAGAAGTATTAGAACTACTATAACCTCTAATATCCCTATAAGGACGACCCTAACGCAAATAGCTATAAGTAGTACTAGACTAATAGGACCTATAGAGGTAAAAGCTCGCGGAGAGGTTAAGGTAATAAATTATAAGGATTCTTGTCGCGCTTCTCGCCGCAAGACGTTAATAATTATAGACCCTATTAAGGTAACTCTCGAGGGTTACCCTTCTAATAGCCACTGCCACCTAAGTAACTGTAATCTTAAAAGAAATGCTTTATTTGTAGTAAGCCTGGCTACTAGTCAATAAAGCACTCTAGGGATAAGCGTAAGTAATCCTATTATAGATTTTACCAGACAGCGTTAGCCTACTTATATAACGCGTAACCTAACGTTACTAACTTTTACGCTTTCCTAACCAAGTACGAAGGTATTAAAATTAATAATAAGGCCTAGTAGATGCTCGCTATAGAAATAATAATTAAAGGAGATTAGTTTATTACTAAGTTCTCTAGTATAATTAACGGCAATTAGACGATTGCCTACCTAAATAACTAAGCTATATACTACGCGACTACACGAATTGACGCGTTTAGGGCTATAGATAATACGCCCGCCACTATATTTACGTTTAAAAATTAATATAATAAGAAAGTCTTTCAGGGCATTATGCCTGACACGGGAGCCTTAGGCGTCTCGATAGCTAGAGAACTACAAGCGACTGCTCTATAAGCAGCCACAAGCTTGTAAATAAATACCTTAACGGCTGGGTAGCACCAAATCCGCTTTGGTAGAGGCTAGGCAATTACATCCATAGGGACCCTACACGTTAATATAGTAATTAGTAAAGTCACGTTCTACGTGCTACCTACTAATACGCTATTTTTACTCTATCTAGCCGACATGGATAGACTAGGCGTTAGATATAACAACCTGCGTAACGTACTGGTCTAGGGCAACTAGCTACACCCAGTTATACGTAAATAGGGCTATCTATGGCTCCTTGTAAATTAACCTAAACGTACCGTAGCCGCCAGCTGCCACCTTATAGAGACTAAGCTACGCCAGCTCCACTAACAATTTAGCCACCTATTAGCTTGTTAGCTCTACGACTTGCTTATTCGCACTGGCCATAATAACGTCTATAAGGAGCTTATTAATAAGCTTGTTAAGTACTACTAATAGTGCTAACTAAATTAGAAAGCACCTAGACGCTTTAGATTTAAGCTTAAGAAACTAGACCTAGACTTTAACTACAAGGTAATTATTAATATTATGTACCTAAATAGAAAACCTGTCCTATATATAGTTAACAACGCGACCGCCTTTTAAGCTGCTCGCTTCCTTAAAGATGCATTAGCTATAAGCACTTAGAACGCTCTATAGCATTACTAAATTAATATCTACCTTAGACCGCCTAAGTATCTTGTCTATAACGCTAGCAGGAACTTTATTTCTACTAAATTTAAGTAACTTGCCAAGTCACTATTAATTAATATTAAAGAAGTACCTGTAGAAGCTTATAATAGCGTAGGCAAGGTAGAGTGGTACTATACTCTATTATAACGTGCTTTTAAGACTATCCAAGCCAATTTACCTATAATAATAGACAGGTAGCTTATCTTGTAAATGGCTATTAAAGCTATTAACGACACTATAGGTCTTAATAGCCTAGTGCCTACGCTCCTTGTCTTCGGCGCCTACCCATAAATAATAGAAGACTCTCCCCCGTCGCTATTAATTACTTAACGCGCTGCTGTTATTAAAAAGGCTATAAGAGAGGTATAACGGGTATACGAGACGCGCTAAATTAATAATACGCTAGCAACGCGCAATAGACTTACAACGCTTAAAATAACTATACTACCTATTAACTCCGACGTGCGCGTCTAGCGCGAGAAGAATAAATAAATAGGGCCCTATAAGCTTATTACTATAATAAATAAGACCTGTACAATACAGCTACCGCATGGCCCTACAAATTTCCGCTTAACGGTTATTAAGCCATACTACACGGATACCTCCCCGACAAACAACGAACCAGCCACGCCACTAGCGATTAATAATAAGGATAATAGCCACCTAATAAATATGCCAGACAACAGAGACGATAACTAGGACAAAGACAGCGAAACTAGTGTAACTAACTAGTATTAAGAATAAGCTTCTAAACTCCCTTAATAAAAACGCGGCTAACCTAAAGGTAGTAAGAATAAGTCTAAAGCTACTATAGCCTGCGCGAACCCTCCTAGGATAGCTCGTGCAGCTTTTATAGCGTACACTGTTCACACAGCGCCTAACGAAGCTTATATAATAGAGGTCTTTATAACGCACAAAGAGAACACCGACTGGCTACTTTTTATTTAGTTACGTAAAGAGCAAAGGATAACTACACCTAGCTAACTATTTAAGCTATTAGATAATAAGGAAATTAACAGCCTTATTACTAACAGAGTCTTTCGCTTTAAGCAATACGATCCTTGCAAGCACTAAGGACGGATTTTTAAGTTACGACTAGTACGCGAAATTAAAGGTAAGACTATTACTACCCTATACGAGAAATTACGCCTCGTAGTGTAAGGCTATTAAGACGATAGCAAAGTAATAATCCTTACCTAATCGCTAACTATCTAGCAAGCTAGCTAATAAATTATACTAGCTATTGCTCCTTCACTCATGCGTAATAGAGTTACATTAATAAATAGAGAGATCTCGCTCTGGCTGCAAGATATTACCTAAGCATATGTATAGTCACGCATAAAGCTCAACCGAGTAGTCATCGCCCACTTACCTAAGGAAATTGAATACAAGTATCTACCTGGCATAGTTATAATAGTTAAGAAGCCCCTATACGGCCTAGCTAAAGCTAGTACCTATTAGTGGGCAACGTACAGCGCTTATTATAAGGAAAAGCTTTATATAGAGACCTTAACATATAACCTATGCCTGCTTATAACCACTACCTAAGACGCCTTTGGCATAGTAGGCATGTAGACTAACGACACACTTATCCTTACGGATAAATGTTTCTCTAACCTAGAGGAGAAGGAGTTAACGTTTATAGCTAAGCTAAAGGAGAAGCTAACACCTACTACTTTATTAATTTTAATAGCTATGTCCTATCGATTAATTACACTAGCAAGCTCTTACTACGACAAAAGGATTAGGGTAAGAAGATTTAGCTTATTAACGTAAGCTTAGCTAACTATTAATAATAGTACGTTAAGTAGAGGGCTCGCGGCGCCTACATCGCGAGCATCTACTAACTAGAGGCAACTTTTAACCTCTCTATTACTGCACAAACTTAGGAGCCTACTATTAACGATGTTAACGCGTTAAATAAACGCCTATAGTAGTAACTAAATAATCTTAATCGTGGCCTCACCTATAAGGCACTTAACCTGGCTCAGGCTAAAGTCTTTGTGTTCGTTAATAGCTCCTTTACAAACAACAAAGATTTAAGTAGCTAGATTAGCTACATAATTATAGTAGCTATAGAAGACGCTACTAACACGGAGTTTACTATTTATAGCAATCTTATTTACTAGAGCTCCGCGAAGAGTAAACGCGTGACCTAAAGCGTCCTTACGTTAGAGATCTACGCAATAGTAGGAGGCGTTAACCTCGCCTACTCTATTACCTTAACGCTTACTATGGTTATAAAGCAGCTTAGTCTGCTATCTCTCCCCCTAGTAGTTTATACAGACTCATACTGACTATATGAGTGTATTGTCAAGCTAGGAACGACTAAGGAAAAACGACTAATAATTAATATTATGGCCTTACGTCAATCCTATGAGAGAAGGGAGTTATTTAAGGTTTAATAGGTAAATGGCTAAGATAACCCTGCCAACGCTATAACAAAAATATCGCTAAATAAAGCCCTAAAAACTCTTATTAATACAAACTCGCTGCGCATACAAGTTAACGGATAGGTAACACGCAAGGACCCCACAAACTAGCTTTAATAATAATCACGACAACCACTATAGTTATTACCTTCTAACTTTCGCAAACAGCCTCTCCAGCAAGTGTACACTTAATCCACACTTATTTTACTATAAAAGAAAAGCTACTAGTGTCTACACTACCTCGCCTTTCGCGCTAAGGGAACTGTGTAACCCTTATACCCCCTCACTTCTAGTTAACCTAATACTGTACCGAAACCCCTTCGCCTCCACACTACCTGGTACTCGCTCACATCCACGAGAACTGGAAGGAAGGTATATAGAACTATTACAGAACACACAGACAATACAGACACTAGATACCAAAGACAGAGAGTTACTTGTTCATTCCTTGCTACCTGTAAACCGACATATACTCTAAGTGTATTTCTTATAACAGATTAGTAAATCTCCTAGTTAGTTATTTTATAGTTTCTTAGGGGTTATTTGTACACCTTAGTGTTATTATTTTAAGCTCTTAACTACTAAATATATCTATAAGATATATTACTTTAGACCTATCCTTCCCTAATCAGGATTAGTCTTAGGTAAGTGAACCTCCTTGTAACATTATTAAAGATTATCTTATAAACGGAAATAACATCTTAGAATATAATAATAAAACTAAGAAAGTGTGAAGAGACTTGGTATTATTTAAAAATAGATCTAAATTATATTTAAAGACGTTAATAAGAAATAATAAGCTAAACATAAGATATAAAGGCTTAAATAAACTAAAGTAGGCAGTACTTATATAGAAAATATTAGACGCGTATAAGCTAAAATTAATTAAAATAACGTACTACTTTAAGTAGTTTACTATAATAGACTAAGTAAAGCATTAAAGACAAGCTTACCTACTATAATAAGGTAAATAACCTAGAGGAACTTGTGAAGCTATTAAGCCCCTAAGGGATAGCTAGTCTTAAAGGGTTTCAGGTTAGTTCTTGGGCAAGAGTGTTAGTAATATAGATAATGGATATTAATAACTTACGCGTATTAATAGGACGTTAGTATTAAAAGTGTATATAATATAATTAAATTAATAAGAGAGCCTAAGTTAAATCTAAACAATAGATTAGTAAATAGGTTAAACACGATAGTAGAAGTCTACCATCGCGTTCCTATATACATAACTCGTCCCACGAATCCCAAGTGTTGGTAGGCCTTTGTACGATCGTACGGGTGATAACAGTAACGAATGTCTTGTATATTGCTATTAGTATATTCTATCTATAAACGTGGGTGCTACGAAGGTATACATGGGCTCGGTGCGAGTCGGACCAAAGTAGGATCGAGACGGTACGTTAGGCAGCATCAAGCAGCCTCAGGCAATGGGATATGTGTATACCGACACTAGTAACCTTTTATTATCGTAGCACACTATTCTATAGGTCGCTGCACAGATCCCTCTACTCGTATTAATAGCATATTACTATTAATAAATTATTTAAGTGCGCGATTTAGCGTGGCTTTTGTAAGTGCGTCCGCAGGGTTATCTTTACTATTAATCTATTAGATCTCCGCGATCTCACGGCGCTCATACGACTGGCAGAGTACTATAATATCGAATATTAGGCGCTTCTTATTCGTGGTGCCAAGTTTAACGAGGCACTCATACAGTGAGTATAAGTCTGTACATACAAAAAGTGGGATCGACGGTAGACCTAGGCGTTCTATAATTATCTTAAGTGTTGTTAAGATAGCGATAGCGATATTAACGCCGCTAACTATACTATATATCTCTAATGCCAGGACGCTTCTAGTAACGCGTTTGCATTTAGTTAAACTCTAATAGATTACGTTACTACGTATGTCGAACGTATTATCTTGTCTACTAGACTTATTAATAAGGACAAGTAGGTACCCTAGCTGTAAGCTAAGGTCTTAGTTATTTACGAAAGAACTGTCCGTAAATACTATTAATTTAGCTATAGTAAGGTTAAGGGAAATGTACTATAATCCTTACTACAAGTTCTTAGCTTGCTACTTTAGTTAGTGGTTAAGTTTCCTATAGTCCGTGTCCGCAGGTTACTATATTTACGCAGCCATAGAAAGGTTAAAAGATACGTTAGGTTAGTAAATAGAAGTAATATACGCGCCGCGCGCGCGCTACTCTATATACCTCTATACTTAGTCTATTACTTTTAAATTAATAGTATTAATTTTAGCTCCTTGCCCCTTTTGCGTTAGTTAAATAGCGTCTTTACGCAACGTAAGGGTATATCTATTAAACTCTAGTAGTACCTCTTTAGATAGTCTCTCCTTTAGCTTAGCTTAGAAGTTAGCTTTCTAGAGCGCGGCGTCCTCTACGCTAGAGAATATAGGTGTTGCGATCGCGAGCGTATTATCTATTTATAGACCTACTATACCAAACGTTTCTAGTTCTCCGTTCGTGATTAAGAGGCATGGATTATACGTAGATGTAGCTATGTCGAGCTCTTTGCAGTGGTATCCTTAGTACGTAATAAACTAGTAAACTCCTACCTCTGCGATTCTATATAGTGGCTTAATCACGCGAATAATCGTACCCTTAGGATACTTTATTATAAGCTCCTTAGGCAGGTGCGCCAAAATCGTGCGAAATAGCTTAGTTTATGTCTATAGGTATGCCTGTGTGATATCGCGTAGTTCTATAGACATGCCTTTAGTGAGTAATGCGGGTACTAGGGCTAGTATTAAGCGCTAACTAGCTTATTAGATAATTAGCAACTACGTTAGGATTTCGTGTTTACCCTTATTATTATAGCCTTAAATAATAAGTTGTAATTTCTTATACGGGACTATAGTCTTGCCTTTAACTTCGCGAATTATGCGCGACTTAAAGATGCAATACCCGTTATATATAGTTAGGTTAAATAGCTTAAAACTAAACACTCTACGGCTAATAAGGTTGTTAATCTCTTTTTAGTTAGATACTTCGAAAGGGGCGCCTAGGGTGTTAATCACGCTATTATTACGTAGCTTAATGGCTAGGGCGTAATCGTCCTCCTCCTTCCTTGTCAGGTATTACACTATACGCTTGTTCTTAGATCTAGGCGGGCGGCCCCGCTTACGTGGCTAGGTTGGCTATGTAGCTGCTAGTGGCTACTATTTAGCAGTAATTAGTCCTTCCCCTTTATCTACGGCTAGAATCACGTCTGTAGTCGTGTCTTAGTAGTAAGGTTTTACAACTGTGGATCGAAACGTTATTAGGCTATTAATTATATCTATAGTAACATCGTGATCCTTTATATTAATATGTGAACCAATAACTAAAAATGTATATCCTCCTCTGCCACTAGAGGTAAGCTATCTCCTATATACCCAGGCGCAAACATCCTAGATAACTGGCAAATAGTAAACAAAAGGAAAATAAGCCATCAGCTCGGTGGCAAACATCAAAAACAAACAAAAAGGAAAACAAGCCATTAGCTCAGTGGCAAACATCAAAAACAAATAAAAGGAAAACAAGCCATCAGCTCAGTGGCAAACATCAAACCTCATATAATAACCTTATACGGCCCTTGCCATCTATTCTTCTCACGCTATACTATTACCTTACTCTATAGAGGTAGTAAGAGTAACTTATTTATATTTAGCCTATTTCTAGTGTTAAGTGCGTTGCTTACTACACGTTCTACTGCGGCCCTCCGCAGCGCCTTTATCGCTTTCTAGATTACTTTAGCGCGACGTATTGTTAATAGTAATAGTAGCGAGTCCATGGATACCCGAGGGTATGCGCCGAAGACGAGCAGCGTGGGTATAAGTCCGTCTGGGCCAGCGGTGTCGTTAACAGCCTTAACTACTATTTATAGCACTGCGATATTGCTAGTGCTAGAGTTAAGCTCTGCCCTTATAATCTCGTACGCGCGTCTAAGAGGTGTATAGTACCTTTTTACCTTGCTAATAGACTAGTAAGCCTCTACTAGCACCTGTTTATAGGTGATTCCTATAATCTTTACCTTAGATCTAAACTTAATAAATGCGAAGTTGGTACCTGCGTCGTGGGTAATAATATCTAGCGGCCCTTAGTACGTATTAATCTATAGTAAATAGATTACCTCCCAGGTGTCTTTTGCACTTATAGATTGTAGAAATCAAGCGCTATTAAAGGTCGTAGCTAAATTAATCACGTGAAGCACTGGCTTCCCACTTAGGTATATTACGTCTATAAAAATCTTAAAGTTAAATTCCTAGTTATCTTTTAGCTAGAATTTAAATCGTCGTGGCGCTTAATCGTGTGCTTAGTAGTAGTAGCATAACTTTTAGATCTCGTAGAGTAGCTATTTATCCACGTCGTTATGCCTTGCATATTTAAGTAGTTATATTAGCCGTTTAATAGTTAGGTGCCCAAACCTCTAATATAGACGTCGGAGCTTAGTTTTTATAAGGAATACCCGCGCGTGCTCTGCCTTGCTTAGGTGGAACTATAGATATCCCTATTTGCGAATTACTAGGAAGGTTGCTTTCCCTTGTACTAGCTAATCTATAGTATTATTAAAGTATACGTGCAATCGATCCATGTCTTTTAGATAAAGGAGGAACAGGGTTAGTATATTTAAGACCTTAAATTTAATTTTTCTAATTTCTATACGCACGTGCGCAGTTCTAATTAATATAGTAATGCTTCCTTTACTAAATTAAACTAATGCGTTTCTAGCAGTAGACGTGTCTAAAGTTACTATAAGATTCTTAGTTTGGAGCGCCTAAAATTGCTCCTTTCTAGCTATTAATACGTTAGAGGCACTAGTGTCAGGGAGGATGCCCTAGTACGTAACTCGTGAGTAGCGGTCCTTAATAAGAAACTACGTTACTAGCGTTATAGGTTCCTTATACCTATAGACGTTATCTCTGGTTACCTGGTGCATAAAAGCCTAATCTATAAAGTACTTAACTACTAGTCTCTAGTCCTCTTCCTCTTCCTCTTCCTCTTACTCCTCTTTAAAAAACTAGTTAACTTCTTCCCCTTCGTACGCAATAAGAAATATTATAAATTCTATTTACTTATCTATAATATTATAGTGTGTAATATACTATGCTTTAGATTGCCTTCTTTCCTTAAGCGTATGGTTCGTAGACTAATAGCCTGTCTTGCTACAGATATAGCACTTCTTATCGCTTCGTGTGTTAGTCCGCAGGTTATCTCTAGAACGCTACTAAGGTTAGCTACGTTTACTAACAAACTTGCCTCGTGCACTCTATAAGTTATAATTCTCTTACGTTCTTCTAGAGCTATTAATAGTATATTAACGGTCTAAGTAGTACTAGTTATTATAGTCTGTCTTAGTAAAGTTAACAGAGGTAGTTATAGCGAGCGAGTTTTCGATCGAAGATTGTAGATCTCTAAACAGGACCTTACACTTCAGGGACGGCCTATAGAGCGCCATTATAAACTCTTTAACGCCCTGGCATGCTGTAATTACAGTTGTCCAGAGCGTATATTCTCCCATGTACTGCTAGCCAAGAGCCCTCTAACACAACTAGAGCTTGTCTAGCATAATATTAAGGACCTTATAAGGTATCTTGTCAGGGTTCTCCTTGCGGACTTTAACAAAAGATATCGTTGTCCAGTCCGCGTAGTAGTGGCTATAATTAACATCTATGTCAAAGTAGTTCTTTAGCTTTGTGTACACAGTCAGGAATGTGTCCGTCCGCTAATTAATAAAGTAAAGGTAATACTCCTGTGCACGGCCTTCCAGGATCCGCGGAAAGACTACATAGAATTAGTCTAGTTAAATGTCTACGTAATAGTAGATACTAAAAAAAATCTTTAGCTTATTATTTAAGAGGTCGTATGGCTTCCCTATATACTTCTTCTCACGGTCCTACATCTTAGTAAAGACATTAATTATCTTTAGATCCAGTTTCTTATTGCTAAACTCGATTAGGGGAATTGCCCTGTACGGGTCTGTGTCACCTAAGGGCATAATTAGAGGGACGCTTTGTCCCTTTAGACGTTGTAGGTATGCTAGTGTGTATTCGCGGAATCTATTAAAGTTATTATATAAAAAAGGAGGTTATTAACTTTGCTATCGCTAGTCCGCCCGTAGTGTCTATTTAATTATTTTTATAAGTGGTTCTGTAAGTTATTATCCTTAATTTAATTATTAACTAGCTCGATCCTAGATGCGTGTCTTATCTTAAGCGTAGGTTCTTTAATCCTCTGCGTCTTGGTCTCCTGCCCTTATAGAGGTTTAGCTCTAGGTTTAACCTGCTATCCCTACGTTCGTGGGTTATACTAATCCCGTAGTGTGTTATCTTAGTATTATCCGCTCTTGTAGCATATACGCGGCTGACCGCTTGTTAAAGGTAGTAGATTAGAACTAATTATCTAGCTATTTTGGGCAATCCTCTATGCGTAGTAATTTAGCTATGGCTTCGCTTAGCGACATGTTAACACGACTAGTGTACACGCCCTTAAAGCGGAGGATCTACTTTAGTTCCTTAGTGTATACTATATACGCACGCCAGAACATGGCTTTATTCTATCCTTTAAAGTCCTAATAGAACTCACTAAAGAGCTCTACATCTACTATAGGCCAATCTGTGTAGTCCGCGATTGCACGCGCGATGTACGTCGTTGCTATAGTTACGTCTATCTTATTATCTAGGGCTACGATCTTATTATCCTAGATCTTTAGATTAATATAACGCTACTCTCTTACCTTTAGATTAGTAGTTCCTAGCAACTTCTCTTATATAAGCGTGCAGCCTCTATTACTGCTAGCTATTTCTTTCGCTATTTATTATTATTAACGCGTATCGTGCTAGCTATGTTCGCTAGGGACTCGTCGGTAGTCTTAAATTATACACGGGTCAAGCGCGACTAAATAGGGGTTAGTACGTGTATAAACTGCGTCTTGGAACGCTCTAATACGGCTGGAACGGTTGGTCTTAAGCTAGATAAGACGCCTAATATAGCTAATAGTAAACTTAGTACAGATAACTCCATCGCTAATATAAATAACTAGGGAACGCGCGGGGCTACAGGATCTGTCTCTTCTAACCTAACTATCTATAACTACCATGCAATCACTAATTAGTGTTGGTAGGCCTTTATACGATCGTACGGGTGATAACAGTAACAAATGTCTTGTATATTGCTATTGGTATATTCTATCTATGAACGTGGGTGCTACGAAGGTATACATGGGCTCGGTGCAAGTCGGACCAAAGTAGGATCGAGGCGGTACGTTGGGCAGCATCAAGCAGCCTCAGGCAATGGGATATGTGTATACCGACACCAAGAGTCCCAGAAGTCCTAAAGTCCCATGTGCTAAGATACTTCTAGGACGCCTAATGTTTCTGGGATGCGTAACTTCGTTATATAACTTATAGCTAAGTTAAGAATATTAGCCAATTATACTAATAAGCGTCTATACCCTGCCTCGCGCTATATTAGATCTTAAACAATTTTAATATTAGCTCCCCTTTTTAGACTTAATATCCTTATAAGTTAACTATTTATAAAGCTACTTTTTTAATCTACCTAATACTATTATTTGCAAGCCAATCGTCTCGAGTAAAATTACGTATTTACTATAATTACTTATTTATACTATGCTAAGAAGTAACTACCCTATTAATTATTATTACTATACTTAAAGTGCATAAATTGTATCTAGTATAGTAATTAGAAGTGTAAGCTAGAGGAGATTCCTTTACTAGATTATTTAAAAATAGATACTAAATTAGAAAGATTAGAAAAGTTAGAGGCTAAGAAGGAAGTTGTTATAGAGTACTCTCGCTTAGTCCGATTTAGGTTAGGACAATAAGGTAATAAGGTACCTTATAAATTATTTAGTAGTATAAGTTAATACGACACTTAGCGCGTGCTAGATAATCTAATCTTATAACAAATAAGATAACTATTAGTCTATATAGGAGAACGCACTCGCATAGAAAATATATAAGTTAACTATAAGGAGTGTAAAAAGGAAACTATCTTGTATATATATATATCTTCTTACTTAGTTACTTAGCACTACTAATTAACTAAGTAGTTACGTATCTTACTTAGTTACTTAGTACTACTAATCTACTAAGTAGTTATGTAACCTTAAGGCTAGCTCTTTAGCGTACTTATTAACCTATTCCTTAGCTACTTATTCTTATAATCGCCTATTCTTTATTATCTTACTTTTAGTTTATAATACTATCCTCCCCCTTTTAGTTTTTATCCGCGAAGAATTATGCCTGCTAACTAAATAACTAGCACCTATTATTATTATAAGCTTATATTTACTATTAAGGCGTATAAAAGCGTTATAGTATTAAAATATTTTAACTACTAGACCTACTCGCGGGTCTATAAGATATTAGTTTATTTAAGAATGTATAGTAAGTGCCTAAAAAGGGGCGCGAAGTATAATATTACTATTACTTATAATAAATTTTCCTATTTAGTTACTAAAAAGTAAAAATTAAATACTCAAATTTTAAAGGCGTAAAAAAATAAAATATAATATTTAAGGCTATACGAATAGCACGCGCGAAAGAAAAGCACCTATTTAAATAATTAATATTAAATATAAAGCGTGCTAAAAAGGTAATTGCTATTAAAAGCGCCGCCCTAAAGGAATTAGAGGGGGACCCGCCTTAGCCCTCCTGGCTAAATAGCCTGGCTGAGTTTACCCCGACTATTTAGTTAGCTATAGAGGAGCTCCCTCCTAACTTCTAAGATAACCCGTCGTCTCTAGTATCCTAGGCCCTCCTAGGGTGCGGGGTGTTAGGGTGTTCTTTATAAAACCTATTTAAGGTAGCTTTATAGTTAGTAAGGTTTCTTATTAGTTTTTATATATTATAGCTTTCTAGCCATCCTTCCTATTTTACTAGATATTTATACTAACGTCTAAATTTTTATAGATTCCTAATTACCTTAACTTTATATTCTTTATTCTTAAGTTCTAAATACAATTCTAATTTGTCGTTTAGTAGTACTAGTTCTAATAATGATTTATAGAAGACTAAGTGTATACGTGTATTTATAAGTAATTATGGTTTAAAATTAACTAGTTCTTTAATCTCTTAAACCTTAAATAGTCCCTTTTAGAGGTAATGTAGTTTTTTACTTAGTTTTATTATCTTAAAAATTTTTAATAAGAGGAGAACTCTATCCCCCTTCTTAAAAGTTAGTCCCTTAATTCTTTTCTTATTTACTTATTTTACTATTTACTTATTACGTTGTGTAATATTTCTATGTAATGCCTTGTATAGGTCCTATATAAATTTTACTTTATTAGCTACGTCCTTTGCAACGCTTTCAATATCTAATAGATTCTAGTAAGTTATTAGCTTATATCCGTAATTGGCGTAGTATAGCGAGTACCCTATAGTCGCTAATTTTGCGCTATTGTATACTAGCTAGGCTATTAGTAATAGTTTAACCTAATTATTTTAAAGCTTATTTATATATATCTAGAAGTACTACTCTAATGTCTAATTCGTTCGCTCGGTTTGGCTATTTATTTTAGGGTAGAAACTTATTATAAGCTTATATTTAACCTCTAATTTAGCCGTAAACGTAGTCTAATATAATAACGTAAATATCTTAGCTCTATTTATAATAACCTTATCTAGTTATCTAACCTGTAATATTAGCTCTTATTCTAATATATAGGCTAATTCTTTTACTAGTATAGCTTCCCTAATTAGCACGAACCTTAACTCCTTAGTTAATTAGTAGACTATAATTAAAATTAAGTTATAGGGTTCCTTGTTCCCTGGTGCCAATAATACTAGTAACCTTACGATAAAGTTTATAGTCACGCTAGACTACGGTCTTAGGGGCGATTATAATAACTGTAAGAGGCTATAGGGCTTATATCTCTTAGGCTTATTCTTATAACAGGCTAAATAGTTATCTAGAACCTTCTATACTACCTGGCGTAGTCTAGGGATAACATATTCGTTGCGATTTAATGCGTTATTTTAGTAATCCCTATGTGTTCCTAGTCCTTGTCTTTATATAGCTTCTTAATTAATAGTAGAGCTACTTACTTACTAATCTAAATATAGTTTTAATGGTCTCGTGCTATTAATTTTATGACTTTATAAAAATTATACACTTAATAGTGTTTAGTAATAAGCCTCTCGTAATCCTGTATCCTATTTATAGCTAGTTAATAATAGGTAAAGTTTACGCATCGCACCTCTAGTGCTAGCGCGAGCTATGTCTTATTATAGTAAAGGGTTCTATCCTTTGTATAGGTTAAGATTATAATATAGTTACCTTTATTATCTTCTTCTACTAGGTCTAATTATTTACTTAGTATATCTACCGTTGTCAGATGGTATGATAAGTAGATGTTGATGCAACTTAATAGTATTTATTGTTTTTTTTTTATATTCTCCACTGTGTTTAGTTGGTTTCGGATATTTTGCTAGTGTGCCAAGCCAAGTGGTCCCTGCTCAATTATACAGATCTGACCTTACCGGAGCTTATTCTATCTAACACACCCCTTTAGCTTAGAAACTCTTTAAGCTGGCACTTATGCAATTATGAGGTCTTTAAGTTACTCTTAAATCTCCTTAAGAGGCACAGTATTTATTACCTCCTTAGTCTCTATATTAACTAATCTAAGTTGTTAGAGAAAATCCTCCTACTTGCTCTTAGAGAGCACCTTTGTAAGGCCGTTAGCAATTATGTCCGCTAACTATATATGCTCTACCTTAATCCTACCTATAGATACTTCTTGTCGGATCTAGTGGTTATAGACGTCCACATGCCGAAGTTTGGTTTAGAGGCGGGAAACCTCCTTAGTTACTAGGCGTATAGTTTGTTTATTATTACACTAAATAGTGACTGTACGCGCGTCTAGTTTAATCTTAAATTCTTAAAGTAGTCTTAAGATAAAGAGTGCTTCCTTAGCTACCTAAGAGAGAGCTAGCAGCTCGGCCTTAGTAGTTAATATTATTATAGTGTCTTGTTTATTTGCTTTCCAGGCGATAAGACCGCTAAAGAGCTTAATAGCGTAACCTTAGGAGCTCTTATAGTCTATTGTATTATTAGCAAATAATGCATCGCTTGTAATCTAAAGTCTAGTGTTACCTCTAAGCTATAGGGCTTGCTACTTTGTGCTTTAAAGGTATAGGAGAACTTGGTCTGCTGCGTCTTAGTGCTTAGTCCCTGGGTTTAATAGAAATTAAGCTAATCGTGATGTTGCAAAGGCAATATCTAGCCTAGTAGTAACTATAGTAAAGAGTAGCGATCTAATCTTGCGTTAAAATTTATTAATCTTAGTTATTGTTACTAACCCTTTCCTTAGTAGTAATTTAATCGCAGCTATTAGAGTGTCATGTTAAATATTTATCTTATCTGCTAGTTAGCTAATCTTGTCTAAATAGGAGGCCTGTAATAGTTAAATCTTGCGGCTTGTTTAGTCCTGTATAACCTCTATGCTAAGAAAATATTAAAGGTTGTTTCCTCTAGTAAGAGTGTACTTGTCTTGTAAGCGTTTAATTACTTGTTAAGCTTCTTGTTCTTTGTCCTTGTGGTACGCGAGTATGATATCGTTAACGTAAAAGAATATAATAACTCTATCTTTAATTAGGTAGCACGGCTCGTAAGGCACTCTCTAGAAGCCTAGCGCTTTAAGCGTTGTCGTGAATTCTCTCTACTAGAGGAGTAGTAAAATGCGAAGGCTATATAGTGCTTTATTTACTTATAATATTATTCTAGGCTTCTAATAACCCTAAGGCATTCTTATGTACACCTCTCGATCTATTATTGCGTGAATAAAAGTGTTGGTGACGTCGTACTGCGTGAGCTCTATATTATAGTAAGCTACTATTGCTATTATTATTTGGAATAACCAGCTGGCAAGCGTGGCTGCGTAAGTGTCTTGCGAGGTAATATTTTATTACTAATCGCCTTAGATAACTAGTCGCGCCTTACACTTTAGCAAGCGATAGTGCTTATTAAGTTTATAGGTGTATACCCACATGTAGTTAAGGATCTACTATCCTATTAGTTTAATCTTCTTTACTAGAATTTCTAACTATAATTTTATCTCTTAGTATCTTATAAGATGCACTTACTTAGCCTCTTAAAATATCTTGCCTATTAGGTAATCCTTAAGCTTAGTTCGGCACGTTGGTAGAGGTAGAAGTTAACTTTAATAGGGCTTTAAGCCTTTAGCAAGCATTCTTATTATCTTAGCCTTATTTATAACTTCTCCTTTATATTTTCTAACACGGCTAGCTTGGGTTCCCGCCATGAAAGCTACTGCCTAGGGGACAATTGTAGAGGACGCTTATTACGTTAGACTTATTTAGTCTCTAGCTATTAACTATGCAAGTAACGCGACAGGTGGCGATATAGTTAAAGAAGTTAAGTAGCTATCCCTAATCTTCCTTTCTTAATAGTAGCCTGGTGGATCTGCTTTATCTTATTATTCTAACGAATCTACAGTGGCTTTATCCTTATACAAGGAGTCTATTTGTAGTTATTAGGTAGGAGTTAGCAACTTAATAGTTTTTACGTGCGTTATTATTTCTTAAAGCGTGCTGTGCATAAGACTGTCTATAAGGTCCTTAATTTTTCTATTAAATACTAACTCTTCGTTAAAGATAACGTCCTGGGTACTTATCACTTTGCCAAGTAACGGTATCCATATTTGGTAGATATTTAATAATTGGTATCCAACTAGATAACCAATCCATGCCTTTAGATTAAGACGTTGTAGGCGTGATTTGCCTTAGTAAGTATCATTAGTTATTGCAAATGCCTTGCAGCTGTACGCTTTTAAGTGTATAGTATTAGGTTTTCGTAGTAACGTGACTATCCTATTACTAAAAGCGACTCGTGTAAAGAATATCTCGTATGGTGTTTTCTAGTGATTTGCATAGTTTGGTGTTCAATTATAGAGGTATACAGTGGCTCTTGTAATCTCAGGCCATAGCTCCCAGGATAGGTTGGCATTAAGTCGTATAGCACGAGCTTTCTTCTTGTTTACACCCCCTAAGCGTTCTGCGCCTCTATTTTATAATTATGTATCTAGTGCGAAAGGCTCTATAATTATTCCTTAGGTTATTAACTATTTCTTAACTTTTAGTTTAACTATAGCGATCTTGTTATCTGCTTTAATAGTCTTAATAGAGATGTTGTAGTGGTTCTTAAGGAATAAGATAAATACTAAAAGGGCATTAATAATTAACTTTACTATTTAGTAATTTATAAAGTAGAGGTCTTATTACATGCCTAAAAACTTATTAGTAATTAGTATTTAACTCTTCTCTTTAGTAACTCCTTGGATCTCGTATGTGTGGAAGTTAATGCTAAGCCTCTCTCTAGGTCCATCTTCGTTTATTCGTGGGGCGTGGCTTATCTACTGTCTAGACTTTACTCTCCCGCATAAGTTGCAATTCATAGTTATAATGCCTTTAACACGTACCCCTTTAGTTTGCTACACTAGGTGTTTAATAGCCGCTAGGCCTGGGTGTCCTAGTCTTTTGTGCCATAGTATAGCTAAGGCCTTTTATAGTCCTCTTTTGGTTCTTGTAGTGATCTTATGTGTGTGATATGTGGCAGGTGGTAGCGGATTATATTCCAGCACCCACTATCTAAATATCTTAGTTATAATTCTAATAGCTCTGTTCTTAGCTCCTTAAAGAGTAGTTAGGTCTATTTATATATCCCACCAGATCCCTTTGTGCCTTAACAGTTAAAATGACACTAAGTTACACAATAGGTCTAGGCAAATAGCTATATCTTATAGGGTTAATTTTATTATTCTAGTATTATTTTTTAGAGTAAGGTTAATAGACCTATATCCTCTAATCCACACTTTGGAATTTCCGGCCCATATATAGTCTCTGGGCAGTGGTGGTCGGAAACTATAAATATAATTAGGGTTATTAGTAATGTAGCAGGTTAATCCTAAGTTAAGGATAAATAACTTTTATAGTAGATAGTTAGTAGCATCTCTCCCTCCTGCTACTAAGTTAAAAGCTACTTTAGTAGCAGCAATTCTCTGGCCCTCTAGTTAATCTTTAAGGATCTTAGGCGTTAGAGTGTGCGATTATTTCGTAATTAGTGTTCTTAATTAGGTCCTGCTTTGTCCGCGAATTAGCCCCTGGAACGTTATGTCTTTTTTACGCTTAAATTGTATAAGCTCGCTAATAGTCTCGTTTAGTTTCTACTATTTAGGAGCCTTGTCTGGATTAAAATAATAGCAGTCCCTTATACTATGGCGTTGTTTACATGCAGGGCATTTTACTCCTCTTATAGTAGTAGGCTCTAAATCTATAGGCTATTTAAGCGTGGTGATTTTCCTACCCGCTGTACGTTGATTACGAGGTCTACCCTAGTTTTGTTTTAATAACGCGCTTTTAGCAGGATAGGCGTCCCTATCGTTGCCCTAGGTAGGTGCACCACCTTTAGCGAAAAATAATGCATTATTAGACATAAATGCTTTATATTTCCCTAATCTAAGGGGATAATTTATTATCATGTGTTCTTAAAAGCGTTGTATTATCTTTTTTCGATCTATGCTGGCTGCGAATCGACCATTATCTTAAAAATTTATAGACTATATAGGAGCAACCTTGTTTACAGCATCTATAAAGTCTTTTATAATTATATTAATTTATAATAGCTTAGTAATTTAGAAGGCTTCTTGTGAGATTTAATAGTATTCTGTCACTTTGAGATGGTGTGATCTTGATAGTTAATAAAGTTAATTGATTGAGTGATGGAGATTGGCCGTAGGCGAGGTCTCTAGTACGTGTCGACCTAACGCTAGTACTAACTAGGATAGTGTGCAGCTGGAGGTGCGCCAGCCTTATATTCTTTACTACACTATTAACAATAGTGCAGGATTACAAAGGCCTTGTAATTAGACACACCCCCTTAGCTTAAGCACATCCTTAAGCTAAACGCTTTATAGTAATATCGGTCTATCCTTCTACTCTATTTCAAAGGCCTCCATCCTCTGCTGTAGATCCTGCAGGGTGACCTCTTAATTAGTGATCTTGTCTGATACATTTGTAAGTCCTAGTTTATCCAGAAACTTGTTCCATTTGTTTACTGGCAGGGCCTTGGTTAGACCATCTGCCACCATATCCTCTAATCTCTAATAGGTAACATTAATTATTCCTTTAGCCACTTCCTGCCTTAGCCAATAATTGTGGATATCCACATGGCGCAGCTTGGTCTATAACTTTGCAATCTCTTTAGTAATAAGACGGATAGTCTATTAATTATTGTAATTAATTATGATTGGGTAATTGCTCACAGTGATCTAGAGCTCTCGGAGTAATCGCGAAGTGAAAATAGCCTCCTTGGCTACCTGTGAAAGTGCCAGTAATTTAGCCTCTATTATTAATGTGGTGACTGTATCTTGTTTGCTTGCCTTCTAGGCAATTAGCCTACTAAATAGTTTAATAATGTATCCTTGTGAACTCTTGCGGTCTAGAGTATTATCGGCAAATAATGCGTTGCTGGCCACTTCTAGGGTGTCTGCCCCTTCTAACTATAGACCTAGTGATCTGGTCTTTGTAAGATAAAGGAGGACTCGATTAGCGGTAGCATGATAATCCTCGCTTAGATTAGATAGAAAACGTGATAGTCTAGAGCTTGCAAAGGCAATATCTAGTTAAGTTGTAACTATAGTATAGAGAATTAATCTGACTTTGCGCTGGTATTAATTAACCTTAGCCTTAGTAGCTAGTCCTGTTCGCGGGAGTAATTTAATTAAAGTTATTAGCGTCTTATATCGCATCTCATGGTGATCTATGAGGCGAGATATCTTGTTAATGTATGAGGCTTGTAAAAGCCAGATCCTTCGCTTAGTGCGGTCTCTGATCACTTCAACTCCTAGAAACCACTGTAGATCTTTTCGGCCAGTTAGAGTAAACTTGGCGCTTATCTTTGTGATGGCTGCTTCTGCGGCCGATTTGTGATCTTTTTTATAGGCGATGATCAGATCATCTACATAGAAGAAGATGATGAGTCCTTCCTTGATGAAACAACAAGGCTCATGTGGGACTGTATTGAACCCTATATCGCGGAGTGCAGTAGTGAACTCTCTCTGCCAAAGTAGGGGAGAGATGCGCAGTCTATAGAGTGCTTTGTGTAGTTAGAGGATTGCACCTGCTCGTGTGTAGCCGCGAGGCATCCTTATGTAGATTTCTCTGTCTAGCTTTGCGTGGACAAAAGCGTTGGTGACGTCGTGTTAGATAAGCTCTAGGTCGAACCGGGCTATAATTAATATAAGCATGCGAAAGGATCGTCCTGCAAGCGTTGCGGCGTAAGTATCTTGTAAGGTAAGATGTCGCTGTTAATCGCCTCTTACTACTAATCTTGCTTTGCATTTCTGTAATCGATGGTGTTTGTCAAGCTTGTAAGTATATACCCACATGCAGTCAAGGATTTGATGACCTACTGCTTTCACTAGAGCGACTGCAACCTCACTCCAGGACTTCATTTCCTTGTGGCTCTGGAGATGAGATCGCTCGGCTTCCTTCCACATATCATAGAGAGGGTGATCCTTGAGCTTGCTTCTGCAGGTGGGTGGTTCCGGTAGCAGGCTTCTGTGTGGCTTCTTACCCACAGTGATCATGCGTCTGAGCTGGGCCTTATCCAGTACCTTGCCTTGATACTTGCCACTGCTTCCTGCTTCCGTGCCTGCCATGAATGCCGCGGCCTAAGGACTGACTTGTTTTTGCCCTAATTACACTCTTGGGGATAGTTCAGCTTAATTATCTCTAGCTAGTAATTAGGCAAGGAGTGCAACTAGTAGCGGTGTTAATAGAGGTGTTAGATACTTATAATTAAACTTCCTGCCTTGCCTGTACCCCGGGGTCCCTTTATCCTCTTCCCCTGGTGCCTTAGTGATTGTCTCATCTTCATAGAAGGACTCTGTGGCTTGACCCTGGCGAGGTGAGGGAGGTAACTCTACCGATTGTACCTATGCTGCTATCTCTTCTAAGGTGCTGTACATGAGATTATCTATTAGGTCTTTAGTCTTGCCTAAGAACACTGTGTCTTTATTAAATATTACATCGCGAGTGCTAATTGTCTTCGCGAGTGAGGGGATCCATATCCTCTAGATGTTAGATAATTAGTAGCTAACAATGTAACTAATCTATGCTTTAGGATCTAATCTTTAAAGTTTGCTCTTGCCACGCTTTATATTGTTAGTTATTGCAAAAGCTTTGCAGCTATAAGCCTTAAGGTAAGTTTAATTAGGCTTCTTTAGTTAAGTGACCACGCCGTTTTAAAAGGCCACTATTATAAAGAATACTTCGTATGGTGATCTCTAGCGATTGGCGTAGTTTAGTATTTAATTATAAAGGTAGACTACTACCCGTGTAATCTTAGGCTATAGCTACTAGGGTAGGTTAGAGTCTAGTTACATCGCGCGCGCTTTCTCCTTAATTACACCCCCTAAGCGTTTAGCCCCTCTATTTTATAATTAAGTATTAGGTGCTAAAGGCTTAATTCTAATGCCTTATGCTAAGCACTACTTCTTAACGTTTACTTTAATAGAGAAGATCTCGTTGTCTAATTCGATAACTTTTACTATAACTTTAAATTGTACTTTTATAAATAGTACAAAGGTGCTAAGTTGCTTGATAATGGATCGTGCCGGGCGATTATCCTTAAAGTAGAGGTCCCAGGTGAAGCCGGAGAATCTGTTAGTAATAAGCATCTAACTCTTCTCTCCTATTAAGCTATCTACTTTAAAGTCATGAAAGTCGATTGCGATTCTCTCTCCAGGGCCTTCCGTAAGCTCTTTAGGTTGTCTGCGGATTTGTCGCTTGAGTTTAGCTCTGCCGCAGGCGTCGCATTTAACTATAGTAAGTCCTTTAATCCTCACCCCCTTAGATTGCTGCACTAGGTGTTCGAGTGCCTAAGGTCCTGGGTGGCCTAATTACTTATGCTAGGTAATTGCGCTTGCTTTCTATGGCCTGCGCTTCGTTCTTGAGTTGGTTTTATGCGCTGCTAGCGCACTATTGGCAATAGTGTAGCCTACTAGGGCTAATCTATATTTTAGCACCCATTGGCCATGCATCTCTTCTAGTTCTGCCAATATTGTATTATCTTGTCGCTTTAGTGTTATTAGTTCTGCTCGCGTGTCCCACCAAAAGCCTTGCCTCCAAAGTAATCGGAACGATACAAGATTATAGAGCAGATTAGGGCAATAAGTAATATTATCTAGTCGTATTATTCAATTACCTCTTGCACTCCGTATGTTAAGATAAACGCTCTCGTATCCTTTAATCTATATTTATGTATTCCCTGCCTATATAAAATCTCCTAGCGCCGGTGGTCAGTATAAGACAAAGCAATCGATGTCGTTAAAGATATGGCAAGTTGTGCCTAAATCGAGTATGGCTAAGCATCGTAATAGGTACGTGTAAAAGGATGCGGCGTTAAAACTCGCTAGGATTTTAGTAATTTAGCGTCCATCTAGTCACTTATCATTAGCCTTAGTAATTCGAGTTAGAGTAGAAGTGTGTGATAGTTTAATTATAGGTACTTATAATCTAGCCCTCTTTATCATCCTTAGGCTTTCTTAAAGCTCTAGGTCATTCTCTAACCTAAATTTAATCAAGGCAGCTATGCCAGGCTTTGGCCTAAACTAATCTAGTTACTTATCTAGGAAGGCGTAGAAGCAGTCTTGTAGACTATAGCGTTATTTACAAGTAGGGCACTTAAGGCTACTAACTATTGTTAGCTTATCGTCTGTAATCGCGGACCGCTTGGCTTTAGTACTATAACCAGTAGATTGTTGTTTACGAGATCTTCTCTAATTTTTTAATATTGCTGCTTTATCCACAAGAGAGGCGTCCCTGTCTATAGCCTGGGTGGATTTACCACCGTTAGCGAGAGATGAACCTGTAGTAGTAAAAGCGCCCTTTTATTTACCCTTAATTAGGTGCTATAGAATTATATAGTCTTAGAAAAGTTTTATTATATACTTTCGTAAGATAGCTGCATCCTTGCTTCCGTATTATTAGAAGGTCGTTACCTATATAGGTGCGACATAGACAACTGCCTTTATAAAGTCTTCTTTAACTAAGTCTAGCCTTTAGAGCTTTAGGACCTAATTAGTCTTTGCTTCTATAGCTGCATAATTATACTTAGATAGCCATGTAGCCTATAATCTGACTGTTCTTATTGGCTTAAGGGCTTCTTAATACCTTGTCTTAGATCGTCTGTATTCGTCTTGCAGATCTACCCTAACTATAATTATAAGGTTATTAATCTACTGCCTAATTAATTAATCTAAGATATAGTAGTTGTTCTAGAGATACGCTGAGACTATTAATTAGAGAAAGGTAACTACTTAATTTAGGCTATTTTGCTCCTCTTAATACTCGCGGTCTATAATCTTGTATATCTCTAGCTATCCCTTATAATAGTCGCTATTGTCTTTGTATGCTTTCGCGCCTGCTGTCGATAGATGTGAGGGCATTCTTGGTATATTATTTGGATTCGCAGTCGCGTAAGCCGTGCTTGGCTAGTAGCTTCCTATCGCTGGGGGCATCGGCATCGCGGGTTTCTGCTTTAGTTCATCCGTTAGCACTAGGTCAATAATACTCCAGACCTTTAGGAATTAGTATCTTGTTTTAAGCTGTTTAAGCCATGGCGTATAGTTTGTGTAGTTAGTCAGGATCACCGTAGGATCTCTAAGGGTCGATAGGGCCATTTTAATTGGCTTGATTAAGGCAGTGAGACTCTTAATTATGAGATTTAATGGTATTCTGTCACTTTAAGATAGTGTGATCTTGATAGTTAATAAAGTTGATTAATTAAGTAATAAAGATTGGCCGTAGGCGAGGTTTCTAGTACGTGCCGACCTAACGCTAGCACTAACTAGGATAGTGTGCAGCTAGAGGTGCGCCAGCCTTATATTTTCTACTACACTATTAACAATAGTGCAGGATTATAAAGGCCTTGTAATCGGACACTTTTGCTTCCGTAGCTGCTTTGTCGTACTTAGCTAGCCAAGTATCCTATTATTAAGGGCTTCTTATTAGCTTAAGTGCCGCACGGTATCTAGTACGTGCTTATTCTCGTTTGAGTTAGTCGCTTATGCCAATTGTCTTCTGTAGATTAGTAATCCACTATTATAGTGGCTTGTCTGGCAGGTAACATGTGCGCAGTAGGTGCGGTAACATAGTTAATTAGATAAACGCAATAATATACTAAAGACTTAATTACTCCTTCTTATATTTATGTTAATCGCTCTTATATTGCTTAAAGAGGATCTTGTAGTATTTAAGGTCTTCTTTAAAAGCCTTCTAGCCTCTAGCTAATAGTTTAGTTAGTCTTATTAGGACTTTAATATTCGCGGCTAGTGCGTAGTTAGTAACAACTAGAGCCCTTATTAGTAGCGGTTTTAGGGTTAATAGCGTGGTTGAATTTAGATTAACTTTATCTTAAATGTTATGTACTACGCATCTTGCCTAGAGTTGTGTTCTCTACCCCCTGTAGTCTGCGGAGGTGTTTAGGTGTACCGTAGAATCGCGGTTTGAGAGTTGCGCCATATTATATTAGTCGGGGCAGTAAGACTCTTAATTATTAAATAGTATAATAAGTAGATGTTAATGCAACTTAATAGTATTTATTATTTTTTTTTTATATTCTCTACTGTGTTTAGTTGGTTTCGGATATTTTGCTAGTGTGCCAAGCCAAGTAGTCCCTGCTTAATTATACAGATCTGACCTCATTGCAGCTTATTCTATCTGACAACCGTGGTGTTTGTATTTCCTAGTAGGTGTGTAATATAAATATTAAATTCTACTATCTATTTAGACTACCTAGCTTATTATTAATTAAGCTTCTTGGTCGTCGTAAGGTGCGTAAGATTAAGGTAATTAAAAAATACTTTTATTTAGTACTTAGCTCCTTTAAGCTACGGTTCTTATTACTTAAAATAATTAATAATTACTAGTAATTTCTTATTATAGATCTCGTAATTAAGCTTACTCCTAAAAGCTTTTTTATATAATAAAAGACTAGTCTTTACTTCTTATTATTATATTCTTATAGTAGTACGGCTCTTAGCGCATAATCTAACGCGTTCGTGTAAATATAATATTACTACTCTATATTATATATTTATAGTAGGGGTGCTATTAGGAATAGGTATTTTAGCTATTTAGAAGCCTTCTTTTCTACCTCTTATAGAGGTCGCTAGTTTCCTTTTTTCGTGAGTTCCGTTAGCAGAGCGGTAACCTTAGAGTAGTTTTTAATAAACCTATAATAAAAGTTAGTAAAGCCTAAAAAGGACTAGATATCCCTTACTAATTCTAGTAGTAATTATTTTTTCATTATCGTAATCTTCTTTAGGTCCATTTTAACGCCCTCTTAGGATATTACAAATCCTAGATATTCCATCTTGGTAACGTAGAATTTATATTTTTTAAGGTGTAAGAGTAGTTAATACTTTTATAACTTTTATAATACTTTATAAACATGTTCTTTATATTTTTCTAAGGTTTCGCTTAAATACACTAGTATATTATTAAGATATGCCATATAGAATACATCTAAGTATTTATATAATACTTAATTTATTAGCTCCTAGAAGATTACTAGGGCATTTATTAGTCCTATTAATATAACTATATACTTAAAGAGGCCATATCGCGTGCGGAAAGTTAATTTTTACTTATAACTTTTTATAATTTAAATCCTATAGATTCTATTCTAGATATTAAATTTTGTAAACTACTTAGCTCCTTAGAGTCGATCTATAAGCTCTATTATTAATAGTAATAAGTAGTAGATTTTTATAGTTATAGCGTTTAGCTATTTATAATCTACGTAAAGTCGCAGCCTATCGTCCTTTTTATAAATAATAAGTATAGGGAAAGCTATAGGACTCTAACTGGGTTACTATTTCCCTAAGCGTACATTCTTCTGTATTAGCTCTTTTAACTCTTTTTTATTTATTTATAGGTAAGGGGCCTTAGGCACTCTAGCTATAACTTAGCTCTCTTTACTAGTAGTATCTCGTAATCCTACTCCTTATATTTAGGTAGAATAGTCTTGTCGTATTCCTTAAATAGGTTTATAAATTCCTTATATTCTTCTAGTAGACCTAGATTATTAGAAACTATCTTAGCTTCCTAGACCTATATATAGTGTACCTATCCTAGGTGTCACTTTAAGATCCTATCTATCTTATAAACTAATATTTCTTATATTATAAATAGTTAGTTCTTCTTTCTTACCTAGGGTTCCTAGAGAGTTTCCCTTTCGCTAAGACTTATCTAAGCTATTAATAGTAGATTTTAGGAAAGGATTATATATTTAATTTAGATTATCCGTATATTGTGTTGCTCTAGCTATTTGTATATAATAATGGCTTTAATGTCTCCTATCTCCGCGATAGTAAAGACGTGTTAGCTCTCTAGGCCTTTTATATTAACTTATACTAGTGCTATTTTAAGGCGTAACTAACCGTTACCGTATCCTTACAAATAGGTCCTATTTATAAGTCCTATTTACAGCGGTATTCTCTTATTACGATATAGAATATTATATCTTTTAACTACCTATAAGGTAATTAAACACGCGTCTGACCCTAGGTTAATAAGTACTATAACACGATACCCGTATACTATAATATTTTTAATTAAGCGTTTCTTAACTTGGCAAGTGTTTACTTAATAAGCTATAATAATTATACTATTACTAGTGTTGCTTGTTGCCTAGTAATAATCTAGTTTTTTAAATTTTTTAACTAACTTTCTATAGCTTCCTAAATCTAATTCTTAACTTATGCTAATTTCGAGATTTCCTAAATCTTATACTACTTATATTATCGGGAGGACTTGTTGCACTAGTGCTAAAAGGAAATACTTGATAACGAGTTACATTGGGTTGATTGATGCTTGTTTTTTCGTTCTATCTACTGAGGAGTGAAGTATATCGCGGGGTATAGAAGCTAGTCCCATATGGGGTTCGCTCCATACACATAGTGTTTTGCAACACGATAGAGGCCTTAATAACTATTAACAGAATGCTCGCTCCTTCGCACACGCACCTTCCTTGTAACATG
Organism: Bimuria novae-zelandiae CBS 107.79; assembly: GCA_010015655.1. NCBI lineage: Eukaryota > Fungi > Ascomycota > Dothideomycetes > Pleosporales > Didymosphaeriaceae > Bimuria > Bimuria novae-zelandiae. The sequence goes on from ML976681.1 coordinate 157,422, forward strand.
CCTAAGGCCGTTAAAGTTGTTAATCCGACATATATTATTATTAATATAATACATAGGTCTCTTTAATCCTATTAGATTTATATACTCCTGGTAACCTATATTAAGTATAACCTAGAGTTAGGCTCTCGTTCTAAGCTAATATACCATGCCTAGAGTAGTTATTAGAGGAAGCTACTTCTTCCTATAGGCTTAGGTGTGTAATGTATTATAGGTGACACTAGTTTTATAGAATTAATATATAATCCTTGTCTTTTCTTAGCTATATTTTCCCTATTATCGTGTTAAGGTCTTAAGGGTCTAGGCCCTAGGGAAACTAGCCTATCTTAAACTTCTACTATTAGTAAAGTTTATAGTTATTATTAAAGCATTAGTACTATCTATTCTACTTATAGTACTTAGTTTAGTATATAGGGAAGTGCTCGTAATAGTTATTAAATATATTATATTAACTCGTCTTTAATTAATAATAATTTAAGTCCCCTAAAAAATAAGTAGTCTTAAGTTAAGCTTTAAAGTGCCATTAATATCCCTTACGTATGTATTACTACTATTTAGCGCGTTTATATTATTCTAGTATTATAACCTGGCGTAGGTAATGCTCTTGGTTAGTTGGTTGGTTGGTATTCATTTTACGTCTCTTTAATGGGGATTAAGTCCACCATCTCGCCTCCCAAAGGGCATATACGACGTGCTAAGCTATAGAATTACAGTGCTAACACACTACCCTAAAAAGCATTTCTTGCCTGCGCGGGTATTACTACCATTTCAGAACTATAGCTCCCCTTCTAGTTAGGGAGGCTAAGCGATGTATATATATTAGGGTAGTTTCCTTACATTTTAAGGCATCTATGTGCTAAGAGAGAGAGAGAGCGAGTGTGTGTGTGTGTATATATATGTGTAGGGGGAGGGGAAAGAGAGGAAGAGGGGTAGGGAGTATTATAGCTATTATACTAGACCTAGTTCTTGCTAGGTACTACATTGCTTGTTACTGTTACAGGGCTGCAGGAGCTAGCGGGGACAAATCTTAGTGTAGTACTGTGTGAGTTAGGTAAAGGCTTTAAAGGCCTCTGGATTCCCCAGCAGCACCGCAGTATACGCCAGGCCGTTAGCCTGGCTGGATAGTAGTGTAGGTGGTCGAAGTGGCTATCTACTAAAGGCCCCTAGGGTCTTGCGGCAGAGCGCAAGGTGCTTTAGTATCTTATCCTGTCTGCATAAGTAGGTAAGGTTTACATCCTTATAGTTATACTTTTAGTAGTACTAGGCAAAATCCCCATGTCTAGACCGAATAGAAAGTAGTCTAGCTAGGATAGCTCTTGGTAGGTCTAGTTCCTTTAGACTATTACGTGGTGCATAGTCTAGGTGCCAGCTTTTATACCATCTAGAGAGTTTATTCTTTTTATTAGACCACTAGATCTACTATGTGTGTTGTAATATCTTGCGGGTAATTATCTTAATACCTAAGAGTGTAGGCAGAGCAGCTTTACCCGTTGGGGGTAATAGGTATTAGGCTTCTAGATTGGCTAATCTGTTTGCTGCCTCATTTCCTTTAATGCCTAGGTGTCCGGGGGCCTATTTAATAGAGACGTCGTAAGTCTCCATAGCGCCATGGCACTCTAAAAAGGCCCATTAAGAGGTAGGGGGTGAATCGCCCCTTAGGCACTATATAACTAAGGTGCTATCTATACATAGCTAGATTTAACAGGTATTAAACTCTAGTTATCTTATGGTGTGCTAAAAGCCTCTCCATACTCCTACTACCTCAGCGTTAAAAACGTACGAGGTAGAGTTAAGTAACCCGCGTCTAGTCTATAATTGCTTTCTGTTCTAATATACTATAAAGCTATAGGTCACCTGCTTTTCTCCTTCCTTTGTGTACTGTTTAGAGCCATCTGAGAAGATAGTCACGTCTAGTGGTGGGAGATAGGCCTACTATATATTAAAAGCCTTAGCTACAGTCTTCTTGTCTATGCCAAGCGTTAGGTTAGTTCGGCAGCCAGTTAAGTAGTAAGGGGCTATAAGTGTAGTCCTAAGGATCTCTAGTAGAAGAGATGCTATCTATTAGACTTTTGTCTTAACTCGCTGGGGTTGTCCAGTTTTTACGCCCCTATTTACTATATATACTAATGTGCGCCTAGTGAGAGGATAGTCTGCATTTATAGTTCGTAAGTAGGTTATAAATCTAAGTTTAGCTTCCTTTAGTGCTACTATTGCAGACAATAGTCCGGCGTCTCAAAAGAGTGCAGCTGTAGGGGTTGTTCTCTACGCTAGTAGAATGCCCCTTACTGCTATAGCTAGTGTCTTGTCTATAGTAGCTATGTGCCATCTAATATAAGCGCTAACCTCTTAAGGCCTGCCTGGTTTAAGTGTATGTGGCTGTTTAGTGCGGCCTCTGTACCAGCATTCAGTCCCATACAGAAGCGACGGGTATACACAGGCAATAGTGGTCTTGCGGAGGGAGCTAGCTAGTGGTCTATAGGTAGTCCTGGCCAGACTATAAATATAATAGGCTACCCTAGCAGCTTTTACAGTGCGTGTGGCTACATGTCGTCTAAAGGTAAGTCTGCGGTCAAACCACACTCCTAACTAACGCAGGGCTGGCTGGCTATGCTCTCTACCTAGGAGAATAGGGTAGATCGTAAGCTACTTATCTATAATATATAGTAGTGCGTAGCTACTTCGCTGTCTAGTTAGGTGTATTATTTCCTACTTTTCTAGGGCAAAGGTAATCTTATTAGCCTTACCCTATGCTCTAATCTGCCTTAGATCTAATGCTAGGAGCTCGACGTTGTCGTCTATAGAGTGTAAGATCTAGTATAGACATATGTCGTCTGCATATCCAAACCTCCGTTCTGTGTCTATAGATAGTAGCTCTGCTAGGTACAGTGTATATAGGACAAGGGAGAGAGGCGAGCCTTAGGGTGTGCCACAGGCGATAGGGTAGCTAGGGGTAGTAACCTGTCCAAGGCGGACCCGAACCCTCCAGTTAGTGAGGAATGAGTCTATAAAGAGCATGGTCCTTTGTGGCCAGCCCTGTTGGGCCATCCGGTGTAGCAGGTAGTTCTTGAGGAGCGCATTAAAGGCGCCTTAAATATCTAGGGTGACTATAGTGACATGCTTTCTAAGTACCCATGCTACTTTAGTGTCGTGAGTAAACGCTATAGTGAGGTCTGCTGTAGAGCGCTTTAGAAGGGCGCCGCCATGCTAGGGGCTAAGGATCTTATGTGTTATAGCGGTCTACGTAATTTATCTAGCTACTATTCGTTTAAGTCCCTTTCTAATGTAAGAGAGAAGCGCTATAGGTCTCTAGGAGTAGGGTAATATTTAGTCTATCTTCCCTGTCTTTAGTATTATTACTACCTCGGCAAGCTTCCACTATGCTAGGAAGTGGTTGAGCTTAAGGCATTGCTAGAAGATTCTTCGTATAAGTTCCCTAACCTGAGCCCAGCAGGCACGGAGTAGTCGCATAGTAGAGTAGTTAGTGCCTAGTGAGGTGCTTAAGACTCTTACTGTGTTTCGTTTAGTTTCCTCTAGTGAGATGTGTGTGCTCTACGGGAGGGCATCTGCATTCTCCTAGTCTAGGTAGTGTCTGAGGTCATCCTCTACTATGTACTAGTTAAGGACTTCCTCTCTAAGAGCCTCTGCCTTCTCTAGGGGGTCTGATATTGTCCTGTTGTTCACGATAAGAGGAGTGTCCTGGTTCTCTAGTGTAAGCTTGTACTAGGTAATAATCTTAAATAGGTCCTTATTATCCTTAGTATTATTAATAACATGCCTCTAGTACTACCTTTTAGCCTATTAGACGGTAGTCTTAAAGGCCTGTCTCTCCTCTAGTAGACTGCCAGAGCAGAGCAGCCTAGCATATTTATAGGCCTGGTAGGTAGTTTTGCACTCCTTAGTCCACCATGGTGCAGCGCGGCCTTTCTTGCGGTCGAGCTTACCTGCTATCTATACAGAGTGCTGTATGGTCTCTATAAGCAGCGTAACGCATTCCTCTAGCTATGCTACATCCTATGTTGCAAGCAGGTCTGGGATGTTCTAGACACCTATTTCTACCAGCCTAGTGAATTTAGGTAGGCTTGCCTTAGGGACTCTATAGTAGTACTATTCTAGATGCGGAGTGCCTGGTGTAGAGAGAGGGACAAAGGTTACTATTATCTCATGGTCTAAGCCGCTGTGCATGCTAGCATTAACAGCAGACTAGGCAAATAAGATATTAGAAAAGGTAAGGTTAAGGACATGGCCAGCGTAGTGTGTTAGCTACCCTGGCACACTAATGTAGTCTATAGACGCGTTAGCAGCCTATCTAGCTAGCTCCACACCTCTATTAGCTATAATAGTAGTAGGCTTAAAGGATTCATGTCTAGCGTTAAAGTCTCCTCCTATAAGGCAGAGTTAAGGGGGTATAAGATATGTGACGTATTAGATAACGTGTAGGGTGTGTAGCTGTCTGTAGCAGTTAAGTATTACCACTCTATTTACTATAGCCCACAGCATGTCTGGGTGATTAAGGCTCTCTCTAGCCTAGTATCGTAGGTGGCATCCTTTGCGGATGTAGGTCATCACCCTAGGGCGGGCTAAGCCTGGTGTGTTGGGGCTGTCCCAGGTACTAATGGGTGCTAGGTGTGTAAAACCAGGGTAGGTAGAAGTTCTTGAGTTAGCACATGTGAAGGGCTCTTAAACACACACAACATCTATGCCCTTCTAAAACGCTACCTCTAGTATTATAATATACCAGGGTAAGCTCCTACTAACATTAGCCTAGCATACACGTAGTTATTTACTTAACAGGCTGGGCTGTTAATACCTAGTGTTAGCTAGGATATTATAAGGGTATTCTAGCATAATAATAGCGAGTTATCGCTCATACTAGCGTCTTCCCTCTCTAAGGTAGACGGGTTAGTGTAAATAGTTAATTATAGACAAATGCTGCCGGTAGATAGTTATTCTACATTAAGGCTCCTCTAGCCTGTGGCGGCCCGCCTTGGTCTCTTTTCTCTGCCAGTAGTAGAGGAGGATACATAGGAGGCAGTAGTTATGGGAGGTGTAGCCCTGCTTTCTCCTTCTTACCTCTGGGCAGAAAGGTGGGAAGGCACTGTCTCTAATACCTCTATAAGAGGAGCCTTAGGCTAAAGTGTTGCCTATTTAAGGGCTACTTTAACTATCCTATAGAGGTGCTGCTGTGCTATTTTGCCTACGCGACGGATAGTCTTTAGCTTAGTCTTTATAGGCTTAGTAATATATCTATTAACCTAGCGAAGAGCTGCTAGGCAGTTAGTGTAATTAGCTAGATAAGGGCTATAATAGTTAGCATATATAGCTTTATAGGCGCAACTATCTCCGTACTGTCCTTAGTGTCTATCCGTGCGGTCCCCGCAGTGTGTATAGCAGGCTACTCGGGTATAGCAAGCAGCGTTGCAGTAGCCCTGGCAGCCTGGGTTATGTCGCTGTATAGTAGGATGCTTATAGATTTCCTTCGAGAATTGGCTAGTGCCAAAGAGCCGGAACAAGCGGACTGGCTCCTTATATAAAACGATCTAGGTGATAAGGCCATACTAATTCGCCCTATATTATAAGGTCCTGTAACTAACTAGCTACTTACCTATTTGCAAGCAGACCTCTTCCTCTACTAGCTAGGTAGTAGTTAGTAGTTCTGTGCCATCTAGGGTCTAAAAAGAGCTAGGTACTCCTTGTACTGCGTAGTTAGTCCAGCGTTCTAGGATCCTCACCACGTCTCCGTCTAGCGCTCTTACTAGAAGTTCCTGGTTTTCTTAAGTTAGAAGTCGGCCCCGGATGTTCTCATTTACTAGGGTAATCGCCTAGCCTATGTTAATTAGTAATGCGATAGGTATGTCTTTAAGGGTAAGTCTTACTATACTCTTACATATTGCCTGCCTTACTATAAAGAGTAAGGGTTGTTACAGTCGCATTACTAGGTTAGAAATAGCTACGAATATTCGATTATCTTCTTTTAGCTTAGCGGGCGGGTTAGGCCGGGGCCTAGTAAGGATTAGGGGTTGACTGCCACCCCTATCTAAGATCTAGGGGTCTCTAGCTACGTCCGCCCAAGAGCGGCGTCCCGACTCTTAGCTCTTAGGGTTACTATAACCGGTGTCGCTGCTCTAGCGAGAGCTAGGGGGGGAGTTACTTAGGGAGAGCAAGATTAGAGCCTAAATAACTCTCTGCTGTAGCTCCTTAGTAATCTTAGCCTTTTAAGGGTTAGTATAGCTCTCTGCGTGTTGGTCTACCACTACTATAAAAGCCATAGTAATAGTGTTCCATAGCTAGGCAATCTGCTAAGTCTTAGTAATATGGCGTTAGACAGCATCAGAGACGCGAGGTTTGGGAGCGCCCCCACCAGGGTTCTAACTACTTAGAAGGGGTGCACGGTAATGCATGTCCTTTTAGGGCCGTCTTGGGGCGCGTGTATAAAGCTGCTGAGGGATTATAGGGTCTAGGGACCCTGTGTGCTAGGAGGAGGAAGACTCTACCATCCTAATAAGCTCCTTTGCGCGTCTGCGCGGAGGGCTAGGCAGACGTTAGAGGTACTCCCAGAATTAGCGCAGTGAGCTTGTTCAGTTACTAGGATTATTAGGGTCTTTAGAGAGGATATCTAAAAATCGAAAAGTTGGTGTTCGGTGTAGGTAATGCTCTAGGAGGCCCTATAGCTTTTTAGCGAGCTAATAGGCATCCCACGCGTATGGTTCTTAAATAACTACTTTTATCTTATATTAGGGAGGATAGTGTAGTTTATTACTATATATTTAATAGACGTCTTCTACTAAATAATTAAAGATATTATATTTTTATAGCATTCTTCGCTCTTCCGCCTATTTAGCGGGTGATTTAAGGATATCCTATATAAGATCTATTTCCTCGTCTCCTACCAGGATAAGAGTAACTATTATTACGTGTAAGAGGCTAATCGTGCTAACTTTAGCCTCTATTTTTAAGTAGTCCTATGCGAAGTAGCCCTGTTCTCTGTATTAGAGGCAGGCTTTATTCTTAAATCTTTACTCTTACTCCTCCTATAAAATACTATTCTTGCCCTAGTAGTCCTTCTTTAGCTTATAGAGCTACTTTCCTTTACTAATTTTCTTTTATACTATTAGACTTTATTAGTTATAATAACGTTTCTATCTTTATCTCTTCCTGTAAGTCGGGTGCTAGTTTCCTTTTAGGAGAGTAGTTAGGTACTGTACTGTTTTTCTAGCTTTTGTTTATATAGACGATTATCTACTTTAATAGCATTATTTATAAGCTCTTCTAGATTATCTACTTTTCCTTAGTAGACTAGTTCGTCCTTAACCGTTTTCTTTACCCTATTATAGTAGGCAATTATAAGTAGGGCTTTTCCCTACTTATTAAGCTTTACTATAATTTATTTAAACTCTAAGGTATAGAGTACTACTAGTTTTTCTTAGCGTAGGCGTTAGAGACGTATTTTAGTCTAATATTCTTTATTAATTATACTAAATATGCTTTTTATAGCTTCATAGAAAAATTCCTAGTCTTTAAAGATATTCTTAGTAGCGTCTAACTTATAACTCCTAAGTTTACTATACTTAAAGAAGTTATTAATTATTAATCTAGCCTATATAGCTGCCTTATCTTGCATATTTATATAGGTAACTAGGATTTTATCTTATTCTATCTTAAACCTTCCTAGGTTATAATAGATAAATAGTTCTATTTATATTAGAAACGTCCCCGGGTAACCTTTACTAGTATAGGGCTTAGGCTTAAGAACCTTTAGTTAATATCTAGTATCCTCTTATTTACTTATTTTTTTACTTATCTTGTTAATAATTTCCTAAAGCTAGGCTATTTAAGCTACTTATTTAATAATTAGTTCTCTTAGTATCCTTTCTTAGTTAGCTAGGGCTGCTAAGGTTATCGAACTAGGTTCTACTATTATACGATAGGATAGTTAAAATGTTATAGGGCGCTTTCGCTTAGTCTAATCTAAGTTAGGGTAGTAAGGTAATAAGGTGCCTTATAAATTATTTAGTAGTATAAGTTAATGCAATACTTAGCGCGTGCTAGATAATCTAATCTTATAATTAATAAAATAACTATTAGTCTATATAGAAGAACGCACTTGTATAAAAATATATAAATTAACTATAAGGAGCGTAGAAAGAAAACTATCCTATATATATATATACCTTCTTGCTTAGTTACTTAGCACTACTAATTAACTTAGTAGTTACGTATCTTACTTAGTAACTTAGTACCACTAATCTACTAAGTAGTTACGTAACCCTAAGACTAGCTCCTTAGCGTACTTATTAACCCGTTCCTCGATTGCCTATCCTTATAAGCACCTATCCCTCGTCATCTTGCTTTTAGTTATCCGATTACAAGGCCTTTGTAATCCTGCACTATTGTTAATAGTGCAGTAGAGAATATAAGGCTGGCGCACCTCCAGCTACACACTATCCTAGTTAGTGCTAGCGTTAGGTCGGCACGTACTAGAGACCTCGCCTACGGCCAATCTCTATCACTTAATTAATAAACTTCATTAACTATCAAGATCACACCATCTCAAAGTGACAGAATACTATTAAATCTCACAATTAAGAGTCTCACTGCCTTAATTAAGCCGATCAAAATGGCCCTATTAACCCTTAGAGATCCTACGGTGATCCTGACTAACTACATAAACAACACGCTATAGCTTAAACAGCTTAAAACAAGATACCAATTCCTAAAGGTCTGGAGTATTATTAACCTAGTGCTAACGGATAAACTAAAGCAGAAACCCGCGATGCCGATGCCCCCAGCGATAGGAAGCTACCAGCCAAGCACGGCTTACGCGACTGCGAATCCAAATGATATGCTAAGAATGCCTTCACATCTATCGACAGCAGGCGCGAAAGCATATAAAGACGATAGCGACTATTATAAGGGATAGCTAGAGATATACAAGATTATGGACCGCGAGTATCAAGAGGAGCAAGACAGCCTAAATTAAGTAGTTACCTTTCTCTAATTAATAGTCTTAGCGCATCTCTAGAACAACTACTATATTTTAGATTAATTAATTAGGCAGTAGATTAATAACCTTATAATTATAGTTAGGGTAGATCTGCAAGACGAATACAGACAATCTAGGGTAAGGTATTAAGAAGCCCTTAAGCTAATAAGAATAGTTAGATTATAGGCTACATAGCTATCTAAGTACGATTATGTAGCTATAGAAGTAGAGACTAATTAGGTCCTAGAGTTCTAAAGGCTAGACTTAGTTAAAGAAGACTTTATAAAGGCAGTTGTCTATATCGCACCTATATAGGTAACGACCTTCTAATAATACGAAAGCAAGGATGTAGCTATCTTACGGAAGTATATAATAAAACTCTTCTAAGACTATATAATTCTGCAGCACCTAATTAAGGGTAAACAAAAGGGCGTTTTTGCTACTACAGGTTCATCTCTCGCTAACGGTAGTAAATCCACCTAGGCTACAGACAGGGACGCCTCTCTTGTGGATAAAGTAGCAATATTAAAAAATTAAGGAAGACCTCGTAAATAATAATCTGCTAGTCATAGTACTAAAGCTAAGCAGTCCGCGATTACAGACAATAAGCTAATAGTAGTTAGTAGCCTTAAGTGCCCTGCTTATAAATAACGCTATAGTCTACAAGACTGCTTCTACGCCTTCCTAGATAAGTAACTAGATTAGTTTAGGCCAAAGCCTGGCATGGCTGCCCTAATTAAATTCAGGTTGGAGAATAACCCAGAGCTTCAAGAAAGCCTAAGGATAATAAAGAGGGCCAGATTACAGGCACCTATAATTAAACTATTACACACTCCCACTCCAACTCGAATCACTAAGGCTAATAATGAGTGACTAGATAGACGCTAAATCACTAAAATCCTAGCGAGCTTTAACGCCGCATCCTTCCACACGTACCCATTACGATGCTTAGCCATACTCGATTTAGGCACAACCTGCCATATCTTTAACAACATCAATCGCTTCGTCTCATACCAACCACCGGCGCCAGGAGATTTCATATAGGCAGGGAATATATAAATATGGATTAAAGGATACGGGAGCGTTTATCTTAACATACAAAGTGTAAGAGGCAATTAAATAATATAGCTAGACAATATTGCCTATTGCCCTAATCTGCTCTGCAATCTTGTATCGTTCCAATTACTCTAGAGGCAAGGCTTTTGGTGGGACACGCGAGCAGAACCAATAACACTAAAGTGACAAGATAACATAATATTGGCAGAACTAGAAGAGATGCATGGCCAATAGGTGCTAGAATATAGATTAGCCCTAGTAGGCTGCACTGTTGCCAATAGTGCGCTAGCAGCGCACAAAACCAACTCAAGAACGAAGCGCAGGCCACAGAAAGCAAGCGCAATTACCTGACATAAGTGATTAGGCCACCTAGAACCTCAGGCACTCGAACACCTAGTGCAGCAATCTGAGGGGGTAAGGATTAAAGGACTTACCACAGTCAAATACGACGCCTGCGGCAGAGCCAAACTCAAGCGACAAATCCGCAGACAACCTAAAGAGCTTACGAAAGGCCCTAGAGAGAGAATCGCAATCGACTTTCACGACTTTAAAGCAGACAGCTTAATAGGAGAGAAGAGTCAGATGCTTATCACTAACAGATTCTCTGGCTTCACCTGGGACCTCTACTTCAAGGATAATCGCCCGGCACGATCTATTATTAAGTAACTTAGCACCTTTATACTATTTATAAAAGTATAATTCGAAGTTATAGTAAAAGTTATTAAATTAGACAACGAGATCTTCTCTATTAAAGTAGACGTTAAGAAGTAGTGCTTAGCATAAGGCATTAGAATTAAGCCTTTAGCACCTAATACTTAATTATAAAATAGAGGGGCTAAACGCTTAGGGGGTGTAATTAAGGAGAAAGCGCGCGCGATGCAACTAGACTCTAACCTACCCTAGTAGCTATAGCCTAAGATTACACGGGTAGCAGTCTACCTCTATAATTAAACACTAAACTACGCCAATTGCTAGAGATTACCATACAAAGTATTCTTTACAACAGTAGCCTTTTAAAACGGCGTGGTCACTTAACTAAAGAAGCCTAATTAAACTTACCTTAAGGCTTATAGCTGCAAAGCTTTTATAATAACTAACGATATAAAGCGTGGCAAGAGCAAACTCTAAAGATTAGATCCTAAAGTATAGATTAGTTATATTATTAGCTACTAATTATCTAATATCTAGAGGATATAGATCCCCTTACTCGCGAAGACAATTAGCACTCGCGATGTAATATTTAATAAAGACACAGTGTTTTCAGGCAAGACTAAAGACCTGATGGATAATCTTATACACAACACCTTGGAAGAGATAGCAGCATGGGTACGATCGGTAGAGTTACCTCCCTTACCTCGCCAGGGTCAAGCCACAGAGTCCTTCTATGAAGATGAGACAATTACTAAGGCACTAGGGGAAGAGGATAAAGGGACCCTAGGGTACAGGCAAGGCAGGAAGTTTAATTACAAGTATCTAACACCTCTATTAACACCGCCACTAGTTGCACTCCTTGCCCAATTACTAGCTAGAGATAATCAAGCTAAACTATCCCTAAGAGTGCAATTAGGGCAAAAACAAGTTAGTCCTTAGGCCGCGGCATTCATGGCAGGCACGGAAGCAGGAAGCAGTGGCAAGTATCAAGGCAAGGTACTAGATAAGGCCCAGCTCAGACGCATGATCACTGTGGGTAAGAAGCCACACAGAAGCCTGCTACCGGAACCACCCACCTGCAGAAGCAAGCTCAAGGATCACCCTCTCTATGATATATAGAAGGAAGCCGAGCGATCTCATCTCCAGAGCCACAAGGAAATAAAGTCCTGGAGTAAGGTTGCAGCCGCTCCAGTGAAAGCAGCAGGTCATCAAATCCTTAACTGTATGTGGGTATATACTTACAAGCTTGACAAACACCATCGATTACAGAAATGCAAAGCAAGATTGGTAGTGAGAGGCGATCAACAGCGATATCTTACCTTACAAGATACCTACGCCGCAACGCTTGCAGGACGATCCTTCCGCATGCTTATGTTAATTATAGCCTGGTTCGACCTAGAGCTTATCTAACACGACGTCACTAACGCTTTTGTCCACGCAAAGCTGGACAGAGAAATCTATATAAGGATGCCTCGCGGCTACACACGAGCAGGTGCAATCCTCTAACTACACAAAGCACTTTATGGACTGCGCATCTCTCCCCTACTTTGGCAGAGAGAGTTTACTACTGCACTCCGCGATATGGGGTTCAATATAGTCCCACATGAGCCTTGTTGTTTCATCAAGGAAGGACTCATCATCTTCTTCTATGTAGATAATCTGATCATCGCCTATAAAAAAGATCACAAATCGGCCGCAGAAGCAGCCATCACAAAGATAAGCGCCAAGTTTACTCTAACTGGCGGAAAAGATCTACAGTGGTTTCTAGGAGTTGAAGTGATTAGAGACCGCACCAAGCGAAGGATCTGGCTTTTACAAGCCTCATACATTAACAAGATATCTCGCCTTATAGATCACCATGAGATGCGATATGAGACGCTAATAACTTCGATCGAATTACTCCCGCGAACAGGACTAGCTACTAAGGCTAAGGTTAATTAATACCAGCGCAAAGTCGGATTAATTCTCTATGCTATAGTTATAACTTAACCAGATATCGCCTTTGCAAGCTCCAGACTATCACGTTTTCTATCTAATCTAAGCGAGGATTATCATGCTACCGCTAATCAAGTCCTCCTTTATCTTACAAAGACTAGATCACTGGGTCTACAGTTAGGAGGGGCAGATACCCTAGAAGTGGCCAGCGACGCATTATTTACTAATAATACTCTAGACCGCAAGAGTTTACAAGGATATATTATTAAACTATTTAGTAGGCTAATTGCCTGGAAGGCAAGCAAACAAGATACAGTTACCATATTAATAACAGAGGCCGAATTGCTGGCACTTTTACAGGTAGCTAAGGAGGCCATTTTTACTTCGCGATTACTCTAAGAGCTCCAGATCACTATAAGTAATCACCTAATTATAATTAATTGTGATAATTAACAGACTATCCGTCTCATTACTAAAGAGATTGTAAAGTTACAGACCAAGCTGCGCCATGTGGATATCCACAATTATTAGCTAAGGCAGGAAGTGGCTAAAGGAATAATTAATGTTACCTATTAGAGATTAGAGGATATGGTGGCAGATAGTCTAACTAAGGCCCTGCCAGTAAATAAATGGAACAAGTTTCTAGATAAACTAGGACTTACAAATGTATTAGACAAGATCACTGATCAAGAGGTCACCCTGCAGGATCTACAGCAGAGGATAGAGGCCTTTAAAATGGAGTAGAAGGATAGACCAATATTACTATAAAGCGTTTAGCTTAAGGATGTGCTTAAGCTAAGGGGGTGTGTCCAATTATAAGGCCTTTGTAATCCTGCACTATTATTAATAGTGTAGTAGAGAATATAAGGCTGGCGCACCTCTAGCTACACACTATCCTAGTTAGTGCTAGCGTTAGGTCGGCACGTACTAGAGACCTCGCCTACGGCCAATCTCCATTACTCAATTAATAAACTTTATTAACTATCAAGATCACACCATCTTAAAGTGACAGAATACCATTAAATCTCACATTGGTTCGTAATAGAGGTAAACCTTTAAGTAAAAAAAGAGCTCACTTACGCAGCGCTCTTACGTGTTTGTCTAGTATAAGAGAAGATAGCGCGTTTACGCAATTAGCGTAAGAAGATATATTAAAAAAAATAAAAATTATTTAATTATAGCATATCTATAGTAAATAAGTTAGAAGCCTTAAAGGCTTGTAAGGAACTTACTTAGACTATAGAGTTTATTAACCTAAATACCGCCCTAGGTGCTAAAGTAATAGACTAGTTTATAATTTAGTTAAAGCCTTCCTTTTCTACTACGTAGTACTATTAGTCCTTGTACCCTCCTAAATTATTATTATATTATATATTTTATTTCCTTTAAAGCTTTCTCGCGTTACTCTAGTATAGTAGTAGTAATTATAGATCTTGTTTCGTGTCTTCTTTAAGAGCTATTAGTAGTTCTTATAAAGTTTAAATTTAGTTTTTTATATATTTTTTAAGTGTGGGTAGCCTTTCTACTTAACTAACTATTTTTATAAAAATTTATTATTTTAGAAGTCTTCTTATCTAACTTCTTTATATTCTAAAAGTATTTTAACTTTAAATTTATTTTCTTCCTGCATCTAGTAATAGAAGGTTATCTTAACTAGTGTTTTAAGATCTACAGGTTTAAGTTAGTCTATATAAAATACTAGGTATATCTTAGTATCTAGCGGTAGTTTTAATTAGTAGTTCATTAGTAATATCGATTTAATAATAAAAAATAGTCTAACTTTAATATAGTCTAGTTTCTTATGTTTCTTCTTCTAAGTTTAAAGATTTTTTCTAAGTAGATATGCTTTATCCCCCTTTTTTAGCTAAGGTACCGTTTTCTTTTTTAGTTTATATATAAAATACTTTACTACTAAGCTTTGTGCATGTGTCTTATTTATAGTTTCTACCATGTTAATTACTTCTTCTATGCTAGTTACTGTAGAAAATACTTAATTAAAGAGATGTAGGTGTCTTTTGTAGTTTATATAAAACAATGTAAATCCTATTGCTACTAATATCTTGTTATTATATGCTAATTATGCTATAAATAGTAAGGAAATCTAGTTATTCTTCTATTTATTATAGCAGATGCGTAGTTACGTTTTAATTATTTAATTTATACGTTTTGTTTCTCTGTCTGTTTGCGGATAATATGCTATTAATAGTTCTTAATTTATTCTAATAAGTGCTATAAGCGTTGTCTAGTAGTTCAAGGTAAAGAGTTTATCTCTATTACTAGTAATTATTTTTAGAATACTATAGTATTTTATAAGTTAATTTTGGATAAGGAATGCGAGTTTCTTTGCTATAGTTATCTTTTAATATAGTAGTAATTCCACGTATTTAGTAAATTAATAGACAATATTTAGTATTATATTATAACTAATTCCTATTATAGGATCCTTTAATCTTAGTAGTCCTATAATAAAATCTATAGCAATGTCTTCCTATAGTATAACTAGTATTTAGGTTACTTGCATCTCTCTATACTTAAGATATATTACGTGCTTATTACGCTGGCAATCTACGTATCTATAGATATAAATAGTTACTACTTCCTTAATTCTTTTAATGCTGTAGTTCTGCTAAATAAGTTCTATTATCTTCTTAATACCTGGGTGTCTATACACTAGGTTATCGTGGCATTATCGTATCATCTCTATCTGCAGTTTCTTAGATACTTTTTGTATAGTAACTAAGAGTTAGTTAAGTTCTACTATAAGTTCTAGAGATCTATCCTTATTTTTTATAGTAGTATAAAGTAGGTCTTTACTTTTTTGCCTATAAAATTACTTTATTAACTAAGCACGTCTACTTGTCTATTTTCTTTTCTTACTATATAGATAACTTTAAACTTATATTATCTAGTAGTCTATAACTATTGCTATTATCGTAGTATAAGTTCTTTTCTTATTATAAATTAGAATAGATTTTTATAATCTATATTAATTTCTAGCATTAAATAATTAAGGGCGTAGATCCTCTAGTGCTTTAATACTTTTACGATAGCGTAGAGTTCGTTATCGTGTATGTGTAACGAGGTAGGCACGGTCGAACACGTGGCCTTCTCTCGCTTATAGAGGTTCCGGCTAGGCTAGGATCAAACACTAGCGCTAGTGGCTAACCCTAGCATATCCTATATATATTATACTATACAAGTAATACTTGGCTTAAGTATTCTCGTGCGTACCTTTTGGTGCAGGTGAGGAAGTCACATAGTATTGGCTTAGTAAGCGGGGCGCTTACCTCATTACAGTATGTCGTATCGTGTTTCTACGTTATTAAACTTTCGTGAGTAGTATGCAATTAGATGCCATTTACTATTTTTTTCTTATTTTGCATATACGCCCATTGTAAGGTCGCTTACGTTTATTTTAAATCGTAGTAGTTTTCTATATTAAAAGTAAATAAGTGCTAGTGGCGTAATGCATACTATTTTTAAGAGTTAGAATAATATTTTATATTCTACTATCTATATAAATAGTGTATCCTTCTTTATATTCTTTATATTATTACTAACGCCTAGGGATAGCTAAAATTATAGTTTTAAATACTATAAATAGTAGAGGCACTCTTAACTATACTAGTTAAGTAAATAAAGGGCTATAGCTAGCGTGCTAATACTAGTTATAAGGCCTTCGCATAGCATATAGCTATTATAAGGGTATTTACAGTCTTTTACTAGGTATTATAATCTCTACTTAATAGTCTAAGAATTAGTATAATAGCTATAACGTAGATTAGTAAATTTAGTGTAAGTTAAATAACCTTTCTAGCTTTGCTATAAATAAATTTGTATTATTATTAGTAATAAAAAGTCTTTAAACGCGTACTCTAAGATGTATTTAAAAACTTAAAAGTTCTATATAAAATCTTTTTAAATAAATCCTTTTATTAATAACTATTTAATAGCTTTATAGCTAATAGCGCTAAGGTAAAAAATAATAATAAATTAATTAATTGTTATATTCCCTAAGTAATGACACTTTAATAGTACCAAGAATTATAGTAATCATAAAATATTTTTAATGGTACGTAAAAGGCACGCGATATTATTAAAATGGTTTTATAAAAAAATTATAAGTACTAAGTTAAGTAATTAAGTTAGTAATATAGTAATAGAGCTAAGCGACTTAGTGAAAGCACTTTTTAGAAATTTATAAGAAACGGTAATTAATTGCTTTTTAAAACGTTATAGTATCTTTAACTTTCGCCTAAAACTATCTATTATATAAAAATTTAAAGTTATGCTTTGAAATTAAGCTTTACTTTAGTCTAAAGCCTTTATTAGTGTAAAAAGCCTAGGTAAAATTATATATAGTATAGTAGCTAGGGCCTTACGTAATAAGCAGTTATAACTTATTATAATTAGGTTAATGTCCGTACGCAGTACGGGCAGCTACCTAATATAATATCTTAAGATAGGTAATAATAGTTATGTAATACCGTACAGCCAAAGGCATAGGCCAAAGGCACCATGCGCGAATATTAATCCTTATAACCCTCTTTCCCCCGTACGTAGACAAGATAGACAAGACTTAAATACTAGATCCTTTTCTTACCCGTACTATCGTATAACTATCTACCCCTATCATATCGCGATATGCTTGGCTTAGTATAGCCCATTAAACAGTTAATATATAAAAATATAGGTTATAGAAAAAAAATGAAGTATAAAAAAATTTAGACTAGAGCTAATAAAGTATTTAAACCTATAATAGTAGCCTCTACGTTACTAGCTTAATTACAATTTTTAAATTATATACACTAAATTATCTATAGCCTTTACAAAATTTATACCTATTATATATAAATTAGTCTTATTATTCTAGAAAAGTTAATTTTACGTTAATAAACATGCTATTCTAAAGAATATATATACTACATCTTATATAGCTAATATTTTAGCGTAATAGACTAGAGTACTCTTACTTAAAAGCGTTTAACTTTAAGATTTTTAAGCTTTTTAACGCGATATGACTATAAAGTTTTTTTACTTATATTGCTTATTCTTTTTCCTTTATATTCTGCTTTCTGTGACGGCCTGGCATGCCGGCAGGACACATGACCTCGCGTGAGAGGCGCGACTGCCTCACGCCTGGGTGTAGCTACCTTACGCCTGGGCGCAGTTGCCCACGCACCCAGTATAGTTATCTCGGATAGATAGATGTTCCGTGCCGAGCGGCAGCGCATAAAAGCGCCGCAGGCCTGTGTACCTATAGTCTCCTTATCTTAGTGTAGCTAAAATAGAGCTAACCTACCTTATCTACTCTCTTAATGCAGGAGCCTGTGCCTATTTTTATATTATACTAAGATTTCTTTACTTAGCTAGAGATAGTAATAAAATATTAGGTTAAACCGCTCGATCTACCTGCGCGCATAACTTAATAATAACTACCTTAAAGAATCTATCGCACGACTACGCTAAGCTATTAGTTTATTATAAAGTATAATTACCTGTAACGAAAGGTCCTAATACTACTAAGTAACGTACCACTTAAAGGGAGTTAAAGGACGTAGTTCGAAAATAGCATGCTATAGCTAGCTAGAAGAGCTAATTAGCCTGCCGCCCTTTACTTAATGAACGTGCTATATAGGTAACCCACTACTTACGTAAAGAGGGCTATAAGAGCCCTAGCCTCTATAAGAGAGGAACCTATCCCTACTAACTATCCTAAGCACTACCTACTCGCCTTTTCCCTACTAGAGAACTAATAACTAGCTACTCTACCTATAGTATTAACAAAATAGCACTAAAACACCTATTTATAGCGTTAGTCCTAGAAAAGGAGATGCTGGGCAGCGCGTACGACCTATCTAAGCCCTTTATCTACTAAGAACACGAAATCTAGAGCTATAGCTCTATTACTAAGGAAAACCATAATTAAGACACTTCCTTAAAACTTGCTCGTATCTAGCAAGGTATTAATAAGGACCTCTTATAACCTCCCTAGCTACCCACGTTTGCTAGCAATAACCTAATTACTACAACGCTAGAGGCCGTGATTAAGTATTTTAGGCAGGAACTAGTAAAGATTACTATAGAGCTAGTTAGCTAGCTACTTCTTTATAGTGTAGAGCGATAATAACTGCATATGTACCACCAGATCGCTACTAATATCTTAGCTAAAGGCGAAGGGCTGCATGGAGCCCTTATTTAAGCGCAGTAAAAGATAGACAGGTTAAAAGCCTAACTTGCTAAACAGGCTATAGCAGGCTCTACCCCTAATATACTAGTAACTTAATCTTGTATAACTAAATTCTAAATTCTTTTTTAGACCCTAAGCTAGAGCGTCCCCTCCGCTAATAACCCGCCAAGCTCTAAGTCTAGTAAGCCTAATAACTTATATTTTTCGCGCTTATTACTATTTAAGCCTATTACTTATTTATATACACGCTCTTTAGGCGTAAGCTAGCGCTTAGTTAAGTTCCTAGACCCTTTACTACTCTTAGACAGCAAGATAACTACGACCTTTAAGCACTAAAGGGCCTATATAGAGAATAAACTTCGGTCCAATCGCGATTAGTTTATAGGAGAGACTTTAGAGGATACCTAAGAGCGTATTGCAGTATATATAACTACACGCACAGAGGATCCCGCCCGTAACTAACTTATAACTTTAATTAGAGCTCTACGAGACAGTGGCGAACGCATTAATAATAAATTTATAATAAATATAATAGAGTAAGCTTTTAGCGACCTACATAAGGAGAAGAAGGCCTGTTAGGCATTTATCTAACTACGCCTCCGCTCTATAGCTAAGTTTACTAGCTTTTAAGTAGACTTCTTTTGCCTTATAACGCAGCGTAAGCTACCTGCTAACTAATAAGTTAAAGAGTTTTATAAGAAGCTTATAGATTAACTCTGCATAGATATAGGCTGTGATATTTTTGCCTTAAGGATAATTACTCTAAGTTTATTAACATCGCCCGCGACCTTGTACAAGAGGTAGTAATTATAGACTCCTAGGTTATGGCGCGCGCCGAACGAGAATCTCGAAAGAAGGCTACTTCTACCTCAGCCACTAGGTCTCGCGAGTACGCTTTAATACTAGCGTAGCCCCTTACTTATATATAGCTAACGCGCGCTGCCACTATAGCTTTAAGTAGCTAGCTTACCTGCTACTATTATAAAAAGTTAGGACATATTACTTAAGACTATCTAAATAGCCCTGTTAATTAGAAAGTGTTAAAGGCCAGCAATTTAGCACCGCAAGCTAATAAAGAAGTGTACTATAAGGCTAAGGATAGAGGCTTCCTCTCTTCTAATAAGGAATTAGGAAAAGTATTACTCTAGGGGAAGTCTTCTTCTTAGAGAATCCTATAGGAGCTGCTAGCATACAATACCTCTTATTTAGCGAAAGTGCTTTTACTCTGCCCTGCCGCATCTTAACGAACGGGCTAGTAATTAGGTTAAAGGCTCTTATTAATATAAGCGCAGGTAGCTATATCTTAGTTTACCTTAAACACCTTCGCATAATTAAGAAGGGACTTAAGGTATTTATTAAAAGCATAGAAGCTATTCCCCTAGCTAGATATAATAGTTAACTAAACGGGCAGGTAAATAAGCACTTCCAGACTAACGTAGTGCTAGATAGCCACCGCCTTACTACTCACTTTATACCCTGCGATACTAGCCACCACGACCTTATAGTTGGCCACAAGCTTCTTAAGAAAGCTAACGTTTAGATTAACTATAAGTAGTAGATGCTTAAGTGGCCAGATATAACATAGATTAACTATAAACGAGATATTATTATCCCAACACGGGGCACAGCTACAGAAATTAATCCTAAGTATTAGGTAGATACTAACCAACGTAATAAGCTTATAGACGTGGCTGTTATATAGCATATCTACCGCTTATCGTAGCAATCCCCTCAGCGTCGTACCTACTAAAAGAACCTAGCGAAGATAGAGGAGTAGCTCCGCTACCAAGCGCTGCCGTTATAAGAGTAGTAGCTAACTCGCCCTAAACCTGTCTCCCGCGAGGACCTCGCTGAGGCAGGCCTTAAGATTAAGTAGTAGTAGTAGTAGTATTAATTATCGTCCAGGAACGTAAAGTTCAAGCCTCCCATGGGGCATGGGGACGCGCCGAGCAGCTGCTTTGGGGCCAGCCAAAGTAGTAAAGGCGTTTCTTGCTATAAAGCTATTACCATCTCTTACAGCGGCTCGTAAGAGTCCGCCCCCCTCCGTGCGGGGGCTAAATCCTTGTCTTCTTACCTATAGGCTAAGGTGTCTAGGTTTATCTATTATACATGTAGTCTAATAATAAGAGTAGAGTAGGAGCAGCTTAATCTTTTATAAGCTTAAGTAGAAGTTAGAAATTATTTAGCTCTAGTGCCTTTAGGTATTCCACGCCTTCCCTAGTGGTGTTAAGGGGGCACGCTGGCCGCTTTAGCCAGTAACCAAACTTTCGAACTAATCGTGGGCAGTGTACGATATGGTCAGGCGCTAGGTCTACGCCGCAAGGGCATTTTGTAACAGCGTCTTTATACCTAAATTTCTTATAGTACTAAGCGTAGTGTCCGTGGCGGGTGCGCATGGACAGGAGCTTAGTAAGCGTTAGACGTTAAAGGGTAAGCTCCTTTGGCTATTTTATAGGGTAGTAAGTGAGGTCCTACTACATGTACTATTTAGATAACTTAGGTAAGCGGGCGCGCTACTAGTTTATCTTAGCGCTTCTCGTGTGGGCGCGTACGTCTGAATTGAGGCCTAAGACTATAGGCTTAGCTACCATGCTGTATAGAGGTCGGGGAGACTTTGCCGCGTTGTTAGCTAGCTAGTCTGCTAATTTATTCCCTTCTATTTCGCAGTAACCTAGGGCCTACTAAATAGTAATGTCCAGGTTCTCTATTATCTCCTAGCACCTAACGAACGCCTATTATAAAGAGGGGGACGAGTTACCTCTTATACACTATATAACAGAAGTGCTGTTAATGCACATGTATATACGTCTTAGCTAGTAGGTAGGCGTAATAAGCGTATAGGCAAGTCTCCGCTAAGCGCTAATAGCTTTAGCGTTAAAAACGTGGGACCTAGGGTTAAGGGAGTCGTTGCCTTATAGAATAAGGGCCTGTCCTTCGTATATAGCGTAGCCGTACGTGACGTGTTTGACGCCGTTAATCCATTATTTAGAGCCGTCTAAGAAGATAGTAATAGCGATTAGTAAGAGGAGAGCCTACCACTCCTTAAAGAGACGGGCGGCGTCCTTCTTAGCTACCTAGTCTGTGGGGTTAGTGCAGCTCCTGGGGGAGTAGTAGGGGGCGCAGAAATCTGGTTAAGGTACTAGGTTAAAGATCTATGCGAGTTATTATACCTTTAAGTAGGCTCTTTATAGGAGGCCTGCGCCTTAGCCTTTTCTAACTATAGGTAAAAGGGTCTTAGCAGTTAGCGGGTGTTTATTATTAATTATTAGTAGGTATGCTATAAAGCGAAACTTACATATCTTAAGTGCTACTACCGCTAAGGGGAGTTCTACGTCCCAAAAGACAGTAATAGTAGGTGTAGTCTAATAGGCCAGCGCGATAGCTCTACATGCCTGCTTAAGGACTTTATTAAGTGCGTTAATGTGCTAGCCTAGTTAGGTACTTACTTTAGCGCTTCTTAATTAGCATATAATTCTAGAGGGCTTAGTTCTGCCTCCGTACCAGGCTTCCGCACCGTAAAGGAGCCGTGGGAAGACGCAGGCGATTACTGCCTTATAGAGGAACCCTGGTAGGGGGCCGTGTTTAATCTAAGCCAAGCTACGAATATAGTATGCGACAACCCTTGTCTTGGCAGCGCAAGTTATAACGTAGGCCTTAAAAATTAGCTTCCTGTTAAACTATACGCCTAGCCAGCGCAGGGCCCCGTTCCCACTCCTAGGGAGAATAGGGTATATAGTAAGGTTCTCGTCAACGATATAGGGAGGCGCGTAGTCTCCTTTCTACCGTGTAAGATGTATTATTTTAAGCTTATCTAGTAAAAAAGCAATCTTATTATCCGCGCTATATCTAATAATGTTACAAACGTCTTTCGCGATTTATTCAACGTTGTAGTCCAGGCTATAAGTGGCTCTATATAGGCAAATGTTGTCAGCATATCCAAATCGCAGCGTAGTGTCCTAAAGGAGAAGTTCTGCCAGGTACAGCATATAGATAACTAGTAAGAGGGGCGAGCCCTATGGGGTGCCGCAGGCCACTAGGTGGCAGCCGGATTAGTGTTAGCCGTGGCGGATAAGTATGTGTTAGTTTATAAGAATATTACGCGTAAGCACGAGCACTTTTTAGTGCCAGTCTTGTCCTTTTATTTAGTGTAGCAGGCGGTTAACGAGGAGGGCGTTAAAGGCCCCAAGCACGTCTATAGTAATCATAGTAACGTGCTAGCCTTTGCTAAAGGCCAGTTCTACGTCGTGGGTAAAGACAGCAATTAAATCCATAACTAACCTTTTTGGCAGAGCCCCTTTATATTAGGGGCTTAGTACGCCATGTAGCATAGCTAAGTGGGCTATGCGCTGGGCGATAATCCTTTTAAATTCCTTGCTAAGGCAGAGTAGCATAGCGAGGGGTCTTATAGAGCCTAGAACTATATAGTCCTTCTTGCCATGCTTCCTAATAAACACGATCTCTCCGTCCTTCCAGGCGGCGGGGTAGTAATTAAGCTTAAGTAGGTCGCGGTAGATGTCGCAAACGTACTATCTAATGTGGTTCCAGCATGCTATAAGCAGCCAGACAGTTATACTATCTACGCCTAGTAAGGTGCTAGAGACCCTAATCACGCAGCGCTCTGTCTCTTTAATAGACAGATATGTGTCCCAAGGGATTGTGGGGTTCTCTTATAGGGAGGGCGGTTCTAGCAGGTCGTCCTCTAGCGTAAATCTGCAAAGTAGTGCTTATCAAAGTATCTTAGCCTTATCCTTGTCCTTAGTCGCCTCTACGCCTCTAAAGACTATTAGCGCCTAGGTCCTAGTAGGTTCTAGCTTATGCTAGTTAATAATTTAGAAAAGTTCTTAGTTATTTACCGCGTTATTTATAGTGTGTTACTAGTATTCCTTCTTTATTTTACGGACTATTACTAAGAAGGTGCGCGTCTCCTTAGAGGGGCCCTGCCTAGTATAGCCGTCTAGCGAGTTTAAGTGTGCCTGGTAAGCTTATTTGCAGGCGTCTATCCACCACGGCGCTAAATAGCCTGTCCCTCTTTTCTTCCTGCCTGCTATCTCTAGGGCGTTTATAAAGACTTCTTCTAGGGTAGTAACGCGCCTGTCAACGTGCTCGCGAGTCTATAGCCCGTTTAAGCTAGGGGTGCCCTTTATCCTATTAGTAATAGCGTTAATAAATAGCGGGAGCTTCGTAGTGGGGATCCTATATTAGAACTAGTCGAGCGGCTCCTGTCCCTTACCAGGTATTGTGGTAACTAGCGTGTTATAGTCTAAGCCGCAGTTCATGTCCGCTCGTACTGCTATAGTAGCGAAGGGGATATTATAAAAGGAGAGGTCTATAACGTATCCCGCACGGTGGGTGGGGACCCTAGGCTTTCTAATATAGTCCATGCTACTGTTTGTGGCCTATTAGGCCAGTTCGGCGCCGCCATGTGTAGTTATAACACTAGGTTCGAACATATTATGTTTAGCGTTAAGGTCGCCCCTAGCTAGGCATCTGTTAGGCGGGGTAAGGTAGGTAATATAGTTAAGAACAGGCGTAGTCTATGGCGCCTAGTAGGCATTAAGTATTAAAATTCTATTAACGTTAATCTACTATATATCCTAGTTATAGAGTAGAGTGCGTGGTGTGATTTTCAATTAGTTTTCCTTACAGGTAAAGATAAGGACCCAGGGGCGGTCTGCCTCCTAGGTTTCCTAGCTATCCTAGCTATCTACTAGTAGGTAGAAGTTATAGCTAGGGTGGTTTAAAGTGCGTGTGCCTGGCCAGGTAGCCGGCTCTTACATGTAGATAACGTCGATGCCCTCCCTAAAAGCAATTTTAAGGGTAGCTATATATGCTAGGCCGCTTTTACTAATATTTATCTAGTATACTTTAATGTTAGGCTCCCTGCGTGGGGTGGGTCTACGGCAGTTATTCCTTATTAGCTTAAGGATTTGTCTATAGTCTAGTCTTCCTGTAAGGAGGACTATGTGTGCTCTTCCTGTCTCGCGCTTCTGGCAAAAAGCGCGGTAAGGTTTAGGCTATCGCTTGTGGGCGCAGAGGACCGTATAGGCCTATTTAATAGGCGTGGAGCGGCTTATCGTAAGGCGGTGTCGGGGTACGGGGTCGAGCGTCGAGGTCCTCTTAGGAGACAATGGCTTTGGGTTACCAGTTCCTGCTCTGGCTGACTTGGTATTATTAACACAGGCTTAGTTTAGTTATTATCTTCTCCGCTAGGGGAGGTGCCTTGGCCCTAGGCGATAGGCTTAGGTTAAGGGTGTAGGTTATATAATTAGTTAAAGGCCTTTTATCTAGCGCGTCTTAGTGTTACTAGTTCGCGGCGAGTTAGTTAAATAATATAGCTATTCACTCGCCTAGATTTAACTAGGCAAGTAGGGTTATCTGCGGCGTATAGGCCGCGATAGTTAGGGTATTATTATTTATAAGCGTAGTTGTCTCCTATTAGGCCTTCGTGCTTGCTAGGTTTCTTTTTATAGTTATAGTAGTAGGGTGTGCGTGTACAGCGTGCTGCGTTGTAGTAGCCCTAGTAGCTAGGGTTATAGTGTTCTATAGCTTGCTTCTTACTTATCTCGCGGGAAAGGTCGCTGGCACTAAAGAAGCAAAAAGCCACCACAGGCTTTTTAAAGAACACTATCTAGGTAGTATGTCTAAATTAATTAGGGCCATGTTAAGAGGGATAATAGTTTACGGGGTGTTATTTTATCTGCGTGTAAACCTTATTTACTATTATTTAGAGGGAGTAGGGCACGTCTTCCCCTAGTAGCGAGCAATAGCTACTAGGTACTTTAGATATAGTATAGTTAACCTATCGCGTGGGTAACTTAGCGCTGTTAGCTTTAATAGATCTTATTATTAATTCCTTCTTTTCCTATTCTATAAGTTGCTGTCGTATATTATTAGAGGCCAGGGTGATAGCCCACCCAGTGCGGGTCCTTGTGGCCATAGGAATAGCGCTAGGGTCGAGTCCTGTAGCGGCGCAGATAGCCGTTTGTATAGCAAAGGCAGAGGTCTAGCCTAACCAGTTAGCCAGGTCCGCGACTGTAAGTAAAATCCGTGGGTCTATTGCCTGTCTAGGTGTGGTTTGCCACTTATTTATAGTTATAAATTTCCTACTACTGCCTGTGGTCGTCGTGTATCCGCTGTCTCCGTAGGAGGCGGATGCTACGCTTGCCCATGTCCTCTAGGGCTGGGCGGCAAGGCCGCTATCGCTATCCGTGGTGTAGGCGATAGTTATCGAGTCGTAGCCGGTCCTAGCTATATTCGGACAAGGGCTTGGCGTAGCCAAATTTTTTAGTGTCTATATAAGGCAGTTGCGGAGGGTAGAGGCAGCTACTAGCTCCTTTAGGCGCTTAAAATTAGTAACGTAGTAGTTAATAGCTTTAGCTATAGCTATTATAACTTTTTTTTAGGTCTCTGCCGCCTTGCGCGCAGCTATAAGGTAGGAGGTAAAGGCATTAGCTACTATGTCTATAGTAGCTTCTAGGCGGATAGGCACGCCTCCACTAAAGGAAAGGCGTCTAGGAGGGCGGATATTAGTCTGTTAGCGCTTCCTAAAGGGGTGCTGGATGTTAGTCTACCGCGCAGACTCAAGGTCTACGGGGCAGGTCGCTATAGAGGCCCCCGGAAGGGGCCTCTAAGGCGTCTCCATTACTATTATTAGCCCACCGCACGCGTGCGGTGCCTGAGGATGGCTAGGAGTAGGATTTCAGGTGAAAGTAAGATGAACGGGATAAAGATTTCGCAATTTTTACCACTTTCTCGAAATTCCTAAAGTTGGTGAAGGTGTGGCCTTAAGATTAATATTATGAGAGCTATAGTATTTATAATTAATACGCGTTAGAAAGAGACAGTTATTAGCTATATTAGTGTTTATAAAATAGAGAAGCTAATCTAAAACCGTAAGGAGGAGCTAGGCTAGATAGACCTGCTAGACCCGAACAAAGAACTCCGCTAGCTTCTTATAAAGAAGTTACTATTCCTAGGCTATACGGGCGCTACCCTAGCTTACTTCTTAAAGAAGGACCCTAACGTACTACCTCTACACCGCGATAGCGTTAATTATAACATTAAGTTAACTGCAGATAACATACTAATATTAAGCCTACTATATAGCATGTCTCTAGAGTAGTTATAGCTTGTTAAGAATTACCTAAATAACTACCTCTAACGCGGTGTTATCACTCACAGCAACGCACCTTACGCCTTACTAGTACTATTTACTAAAAAGCCTAGAGGGGGGTAGTAATTTTATGTTAACTATCGCAAGCTTAACGCTATTATAAAGAAAGATGTCTATCCTATCTTACTTATTTAAGAGACCCTTGCGAGGCTCGCCCGTGCTAAGATATTTACTAAGCTAGACGTACGGCAGGCCTTTTATCGCATTTAACTAGACAAGGAAGTAGAGGACCTAACCACGTTTTATATACGCTATAGTAACTATAAGTATCGTGTGCTCTTATTCAGTCTCTATAATAGATCTGCTACCTTCTAGCAATATATTAATAGGGTACTATATAGCCTACTTAACGACTTTTGCATAGCATATCTAGACGATATTCTTATCTACTTAGAGAATCCACTACACTATGAGGAGCATGTTGCGCAGGCGCTTAAACGACTTCGCGACGCTGGTTTGCAAGCAGATATTAAAAAGAGCGAGTTTATAGTAACTAGGACAAAGTTCCTTAGCCTTATTATTAGCACTTAAGGCATTTAGAAGGACCTAGAGAAGATTACTGCTATGCAGGACTAGCCTGTGCCTATATTAGTTAAAAGTATATAGTTATTTTTAGGCTTTTATAACTTCTACTAAACCTTCCTTAAGGACTATAGACGCATTATTAGACCGCTTATAAAGCTTCTTAAGAAAAGCGCCTAGCATGCCTTTAGAAAGTAAGAGCTTATAGCCTTTTAGCAAGTTAAAGACCTTATGCTATTAGACAACGTACTTACTTACTACTCTCCCTATCGCGTCACACGCATAAAAACAAACGCAAGCGATAGTGTTATTACTAGCGTACTCTCTTAGCTACAGGACGACGGACTCTGGCGACCTATAGCCTTCTATTCTAAGATAATAAGCGACCCGCAGATGAACTACGATATACACAATAAAGAGATACTAGCCGTAATCTATAGCCTTAAAGAATAGAGATCTTAGCTTATTAGTCTACAGACAACTAAGCCCTTTAGCGCTATTACTAACTATTAAGCGCTAGAGTACTTCTCCACTAAGCGCGAGCTCACTCCTTAACAGATACGCTAGGCTATAATAATAGCTAATTTTAACCTAAAGCTTACCTACTAACTAGGTACTACTAATATAGTAGCTAACGCGCTATCACGTAAGTAGGAGGAACTATAGACTTAAAAGAAAAAGGATAAGGTAGCTTGCATAAGGGTCTTCTTATAGGCTAAGTAGCTAGACATTAACATAGTGCAAGAAGCCACAACCTAACTCACTAACCTAGCTACTTAAGGATTACAGGGCCAGGAGCTTAAGATTACTATAATAGACACTTTTCTAGCTTCTCCCTTTATAGAGGATCCTTATGCCCTCGTCGATTAGGTAATTAAGGTAAACTAGAATTACGATAGCCTACAAAAGCTGCGGGAAAAAGCTCTATCTAATTGTTAGATATCACGTCTTAATGGATGTCCTGATGATTCGGGGGGTTGAATTGATGTATTGGGTTGTTCTTTTTCTGTCTACGGGGTTCCCTCGGCAGGTTCTGTGTGTTCTCGGTTAATCCCCGGCCTTTTTCGGGCTACCCCTGATCCTCTAAACTTGATATACTTTTTATCTAACACACCCCCTCAGCTTGGAGCCATTCGAGCCATGGCCAAGGTTATCAGACGAGGGTGAGGTTATTAAGCTAGTCTTAAATCTCCTCTAAAGGTGCTTTATTAGCTACCTTTTAATTCCTTACCTCCACCAGTCCTAGTTGCTTCAGGAAGTTCTGCCACTAATTTACTAAAAGTGCTTTAGTTAAGCTATCTGCAATTATCTCTACGGATTTAGTATATTCTACCTTTATCCTTCCCCTGGTTACTTCCTGTTGGAGCCAGTAGTTATGTATATCGACGTATTAAAGCTTCGTATGCAGCTTCAAGATCTCCTGCGTTATTAGCTAAATAGTTTGCTAGTTATTACATTAGATTATAATAGTAGGGCTAGGTAGCTTAACTTTTAGTTCCTCTATTAATCTCGATGTAAAGATGGCTTCCTTTACGACTTACGCTAGAGCAAGGAGCTCGGCTTCTATAGTTAACGTAGTAATAGTGTCTTGTTTACTTGCACGCCATGTAATAAGGCTATTAAATAGCTTAATAGCGTAGCCTTGCGAGCTCTTATAGTCTAAAGTATTATCCGTAAATAAGGCATTACTTGCTACCTGCAAGGATTTGCCTCCTCTAAGTTAAAGTATTTTCTACTTTATTTTGTTAAGGTATAGCAGGGCTCAGTCAGCCGCATAATAATGTTCTGGACCAGGATTTAATAAGAATCTCGCCAGTCTTAAGGTTACAAATATAATATCTGGTTAGGTACTGACAGCTGCATATAGGAGTGATCCGATCTTACGTTGGTATTTATTAATCTCTATAAGCGAAGCCAGCCCTTTTCTTGGCTTAAGCTCCCCTATGCCCATTAGGGTGTCATATCGGATTGTTTGGTCATTAACCAGCTGGCTGATTTTGTCATAGTATGCGGCCTAGGAGAGTTAAATAAGTTAGTTCTACTAATCTCTAATTACTTTAATTCTTAAAAACTATAGTAGGTCTTCTCCGCCTGTTATTAAGTATTTCTTCTTAAGTTGTTCTACGACTTGCTAAGCTTAGCTGGCTTTGTCTTAGTGGTGCGCAATAATGATGTTGTCTACGTAAAAAAAGATAATAATACTATCCTTAATTATACAGCATGGCTTATAGGGCATGGTCTAGAAACTAAACTTAATAAGCGTAGCTATAAACTCTTTTTACTAAAGAAGTAGTGAGATTCGCAGTCCGTAGAGTGCCTTCTAGACTTTAAGGACAGTACCAGGTTTTTAATATCTAGGCGGCATGCGCATGTAGACTTCTCGATCTAGTAATGCGTGTACAAACGCGTTAGTAACGTTATATTATATAAGTTCAAGGTTATATTTAGCAGTAATTACTATAAGTAAGCGAAAGGATCTTCCAGCTAATATTACTACGTAGGTGTCCTAGGAGGTTATATTACGTTATTAGTCTCCTCTAACTACCAGTCGCGCTTTGCACTTAATAAACTAGTAATATTTATTAAACTTGTATATATACACCCACATACAGTCTAGGATTTGTTGGCCTATTGCCTTTACTATCTTGTACGGTACTTCTATCCAGGATTAGGTAATTCTATAACTATCCAGATGCGATTACTGCGCTTCCCGGAATAATTCTCCTATCGGATGTTAGTCAAGGTCCGTTTTATAAGTAGGTGGCGGAGGTAACTATAATTAGTGAATCTTAACGCCCTTCGCTAGTAGTCTTTTTATCTAGGCTTTATTAATTATGTTCCTATTGTGTTTTCTGACCCTTCCTACTTTCGTTCCTGCCATAAAAGCTGCTGCCCAGGGGACTATCTTAGATAAAGTGATCTCGAGTAGGTTTGTATTTTCCCCTGTCATTAGCTGTGCTAGCAGAGCTGCAGGTAGTAGAGTTAAAGGTAGTGTTAGGTAATAATCTCTAATCTTCCTTCCTCGATAGTAGCCCGATAGGTCTACTTCGTCCTCTATAAGTAATTCGTTTTCTGCGATATCGTCTTCGTAGAATAATTCGGTTTCTGGTTGGTGCACTAGTGGTGGTAGCTTAATTATCTTAATATATGTAGCTATCTTGGCTAGCGTATTGTGTATAACGTTGTCTATTAGATCCTCTATCTTCCCGTTAAAGATTATATTTTTATTAAATACAACGTCTCGCGTGCTAATAACCTTAGCCAGCGTTGGTATCTATATTTAGTAAATGTTTAATAACCGGTATCTAATAAGGTATCCAATCCATGCTTTAGGGTTAAGTCGTTGTAGTCTCGATTTTCTACGGTGGGTATTGTCTGTTATAGCGAATGCTTTGCATCCGTACGCCTTTAGGTAGGCTAAGTTTAGTTTCTTAATAGACGTAACAATCCTATTAGCTAGTAATACTCGTGTGAAGAATATCTCGTATAGTGTTTTTTAGTTATTCGTGTAGTTTGGCATTCGATTGTATAGATACACTCTAGCTCTTGTAATTTTAGGCTAGAGTTCCTATAGAAGGTTTGCGTCTAGACGCATTGCGCGAGATTTTTCTTTATTTACGCCCCCTAAGTGTTTAGCGCCGCCGTTTTAAGCTTGCGTGTTTAGTGCTAAAGGCTTAATAATTATGCTTAGGCTTTTTAGCTACCGCTTGACTTTAGGTTTAACTGTGGTGATCTTATTGTCCGTTTTAATAACTTTTAGAGTGATGTTATATTAGTTCTTAAGAAATCTAAAGAAGATTATTAATGTCTTAATAATTAACCTTGCCGTTTGGTTATCCGTGAAGTAGAAGTCCTATTAGAGACTAGAATATCTATTTATAACGAGCATCTGGCTCTTCTCTTTATTAAACGATAGTAATTCGTAGGTGTAGAAATTAATAGAAAGCCTTTCTGCGGGTCCTTACTTATTAATCCTAGGTGCGCGGCTTATCTACCTTCGCATCTTTACTCTTCTATATAAGTTACACTCTACTATTATAATTCCCTTAACGCGTACCCCCTTAGCTTGCTGCACTAGGTGCTCGATTGCGACAGGTCCTGGATAACTAAGCCTTTTGTGCCATAGGAGGGCTAATGCTCTTTAAGGTCGTCGTTGCATTTAAGAATTATAGAAATGTGTATAGTGCGCTGCATAGTGCACGGGTTAGTATTCTAATACCTATTATTTATAAATTTCGGTGAGCTCTCTAATGGTTGTTCCATTTAGTCGCTTTAGGGTAGTGGGCTCTAATTAGGTATTCCACCAGAATTCCTTCTGCCTTAGCACTTGGAAGGAGACTAGATTATATAGCATGTCTAGGCATATTGCTACGTTATATAGTACTAGTCTTTTAGCTCCCTGTTTGTGTTTTAGGTTTAAGATAATAGTTCCGTATCCTTTTACTTAGATTTAAGTGTCGCCTGCCCATATAAAGTCGCCTTGTGTAGGTGGCTAATAGTTCTAAATTTAGTTAGGGTTGTTCGTGATGTGGCACGTCGAGCCCGAGTCAAGGATAAAGTAGTAGTAGTAGTAGTAGTATTGATTAACGTCCAGGAACGTAACGTTCTAGCCTCCCGTGGGGCATGGGGACGTGCTAAGCTGTATTTACA